>PVJD01007457.1:0-84255 GCA_004026545.1 Mormoops blainvillei
CGTGTGTTTTTGTAAGTCCATATTCAAGAAAGCCTCCATGGATCTCTGAAAACTTTCTAACAATTCTTTGTAAATTATGCCTTGGTAGGCCATCAGCTCTATCATAGTAATGCATGGTTAGCAACTCTATACAAAGAATCAAGGTACTACAATAAATGGAACATCTATCAAGGAAGAATGAGTAGAACCATAGGTATAATATTTTGTTTGTTTTTATTTTAGTTTATTTTTGATGGTGTGAAGGGTGAATGCTGCTATAGGTTTTTAAAAAGTCATCTTAGAATGATTCACTTTACCACATTTTTTTCTGTATAAATTATATTAACTGTCCTTTTCTCAACTAACATTATTAGAATATTCTTAAAATAACACTAAATTGAATGATGACAGTCAAATATTAATAAGTTATAGAATACACACACTCAGGAATGCCTGTGCTGGAGATGTGAGCTAAGAGGGTCACTCAAGCCACAAGTGATGAAAGGTCAAGAAATCATATCAGGCAAATGCATAAGCATGATATTTTTTGTACATTCTTAAAGGAAAAGAGACATCCCACAGAGCAATTCAGTTATTTTCAAACTGGATGATCTTGGCTGATTTGCTCAGTGAATCTGCATGTGACACAAGTAAAAACTGGTCCTTACTGGCCCTTACTGGCCCTTACTGGCCCTTACTGGATCACTCAAACTATTGTATTTCTGGGGACAAGAAACCATATTTGAAACATCACGATCTTAGGAAGCAAATGTTTACATGGAGTTTGGAGTGAAAAATGTTTAATAGGGTTCAATTCTTGTGAAAAGAAGGGAGGAGAAGGAGCATTAATGCCTTTTGGCATTAGCCAAAGGAAGAAGTCACATGGTGGCAATACAGACCCGATAAAACCCATTCAACCTGGGGGGGAGGTTTGGAACAAATACATTCTGTCAATCACCTGGCCTTTATACCCTGGTTCTGCTCAGTCACCACATGTGTGCAAGGAAGTATATGACCTTGGGTTAGGTCTACAGCTGAGACAGACCTTGAGGGACCTAATAACTGACTGTGGTCTCCTAGCTACACTTCTTTTTCTTTTTAATTTTAATTTTATTCTTTTTCAATTTCAGTTTACATTCAATACTACTTTGTATTAGTTTCAGGTATACAGTACAGTGGTTGGACTGTCATACTTTACAAAATATCCCTTCTGATCTTTCCAGTACCTACCTGGCAATATTGTTATTAAAACATTGTTAACTATATTTTTATGCTGTATTTTACATCCCCATGACTGTTTTGTAACTACTAATTTGTACCTCTCAATCGCTACACTTTTTTTTAATCCTCACCTGAAGATAGTTTTTTTTTTAATTGATTTTAGAGAGAGAGGCAAAGAGAGAAATATTGACCAGTTGCCTCCTATCTGGGAATTGAACCACAACCTACATATGTACCCTGACTGAGAATTGAACCTGCAACCTTTTGGTATATGGGACAATGCTCCAACAAAATGAGCCACCAGGCCAGGGCAACGCCTGCACGACTTAGAGCTGGGCAGTAAGTCTTTACCCAAAGGAGGATCTGGGGAGCACATCTCCATTATCACTACCCAGTCCTTGTGCTGCTCAGATACTCTTCTCCTTAAGAGTTCAGGGAACAGTTTCAGCAGGATTCAGTGGACTGCTTGTTTTGAAAGGAAACTTAAAAGAGGGAGATCAATGTGAACAAGTATAGTCCTCACTGCTGCAGTTGGTTTTGGAGCTTTAATTTCCTTTTCTTGTGTCCCTTCACCACTGTGCCTTCTAAATTTCCCCTTACCCTCAGCTACCTCCTCTGTCTGCTTCACTGGCTAACTTGATGATATAGCTGAGTTCCTCACCCCTGAGCAATGTGAGCCCCTAGTCACCATGTCGTTCTTGGACTGAGTTGCTCTTATCTGTTCATCCAGGGTTACACACTGTCAAGGTGTACCAAAAAGTGTTCACACATGTTCCTCCCGACTCGCCTTCTATGCAAGCAGCCCTGCCGGTGATCGAAGTCAATTAGTCTGCAAAAATGGTGACCTTCTTCTTGCCTCTTTGTCTCTAGAAATAAGAAGTATAAAATGCCTGCACAGTATGTAGTAGCATTTGGTTTACATATTTCAATGGGCCACTTACTGTATCTCCAAGCAAACTAGTACCTCACTGGGGATCAGGACCTCTAATATCTGATCCCAGAGTTATGGAGGCATGAAGCATGAAGCCCCAGAGAGAGATACCAGGAGCAAAACGTGAGGCAACTCCTGTTTCCCTCCCTGGATTCCAGACCTATGTAAGTCCTCCTGCTGGGAACCAAGCACCATCGAAAGGGTTTTGAATCAATGAGGACACAGGTATCCTGTGCTGGAGAAGAGTACCCATCCTCTCATTGTACTGCCTCCATCCCTGCTCTTCAGCTGGATGTCAGCAGGTTACTTTCCTGCCCTGTCGGACTGGCTGCTTCTGGGTGGTGCAGGCTGTGATGTTACCAGAGGAGCCTGTGTCCGTGGGCCTTCTCCTGGGTCTCCTTTACTCTATAGTGGATCCCTGGCCTCTGTGATGTATACTGGATCCCAAACCCAAGGACAAACACTCTATGAGCTCTTGGAAAGTAGTGCTGACTGAGGTTTCCAGGCAGTGATGTCAAACAAACCACTACCTGGATTACATGTCTATTCCTGTCACAATAATATCCAGGCCTTCCAAGACTGAACTATTCTGATGTAGTCAATTCGCCATGATTTAGCCACTTGGTCTTCTCCACAGGTGGTATATAAACAATAATAATAATTTCTGGTATTGAAAAAAACCCCAACAACAAAGGAAATGTTAAAAGTAATGTATTTCAGTCCTTGTAGTATTAAGGAAATAAAACTATAATTTTAGAATTTGTTAAACATGCACGTTAATATTTATTAGAACCACAAAGAATAAATAAGGTATGTTTTTCAAACTGTACCTGAAATAAAATGAAATGAGAAGATAAAATAATGTAAAAAAGGAGGAAAAAATGCAAAAAGAACATGGATAAAATATAAAGCACAAGGTATGGTGGTAGAAATAAACACGAATATAGCAATAATTCCAATCCATGCAAATGGAATCATATCTTTATTTAAAAGATAAAAATGTCTAGACTGGATGAGAACACAATATACTCAAAATGAAACTATATACTATTTACAAAAATTATACATAAAACTAAGGGTACAGAAGCATTGAAAGGGAAAGAACAGGAAAGAATATTTCATGAAGGGAAAATATTAAAAGAAAAGATAAGGCTATTGTAATATAAAATTAAATAGGCTTTAAAATAAAAATAAATACTAAATAAAGATGATAAAATATTCATTTCCTGAAACTATGTACGATGTTGAACATATATGTGTCAATGAGGTAGTTACAAAATATATAAATCACACATTGACAGAACTGGATAAATAGGCTTGCATAGTGGGAGAAAGCAACAGTACAACATAAAGTGGAATTAAATTCTTAAAAATAAATTAGGTTCTGTTAAGCATATAATGAAAACAATTATAAAATAGATATTATGAACAAATGTGGAAATAAAAAAATTATCACATACAGACCAAAATTGTAAGTCGGTTATATAAGGGAAAAGACATTTTTAAATGATTAAATTACCCAAATATTTAACAATATTAAAAGCATACTAAATGAACCATTTTTTTAAAACTATGAACTTTTAAAATTCTCAAAGATGAATAATAATGAAAATATCATATCATAATTTTATGCTAATGTTAGAAAAAACTTAGATTAGGAAAAAGTCTGACAATTAGTGAGCTAAGCATTGAATTAAATAGGAACAAAGAGTCAGAAAATAATTATTAATACTATCAATGGTGAGCATGAATAAATATGAAAGTTAATGAGACATAAAACTAGTATAAAGCAAAGAAAAATCACAAAGCTAAAAAATGGCTCTAAAATTAATACAGCTGAAATGCTTGAGGACATCTTATAAAGAAAATAAAATGAAAGAGAGATGTAAGAAATAATATTAGGATTTATAAGTTGACATAAATATATGTATATAAGTATATATTTTCAGCAGAGATTAGGTAGTAAGCTGTTTTATTATTTAAAATTTATTATTATTTTATTGTTTACAAATGCAGCTTAAATTTGAAACTTAGGTGAAATATAATTATTCCTTGAAAAAATATTCAACCTTTACTTAAAAAGAAACAGAAAATCTCAATAGAATAATACCTATTAAAGCTATTTAATTGGTAGGTAAAATATATTTTTACCCCAAAATATTTTAATACAATATTAGGCTCAAATGCTTTTACAGATGACTTCTACAAAACATTGGTAGATATTATTTCAAAATTAATCAAATTTTTCTAAATAATGGAAAAAAATGAACTCTCCCGAATTTTATGTGGCCAACATAAACTTAATATTAAAACTGAGGATGAAAATATGAGGCAGGAAAGTTACAGGTTACCCTACTGAATACAAAATACAAACACATTTATAGTAATACAAAGTAAAATACAACATGTATATATGGCATAACCAAGTTCGGTTTATCCCTGCTTATTCCAAATTGGTTTAATTTTAAGGAAATTTATATTGTAGTTAACCATATTAATGCATTAAATAAACAAAAAGGGATGGTCATTTCACTAGATGTAATAAACAGATTAAACAAAATCCAGAATGCATTCATAGTAAAATAGTAAGTTCATTGATAAATATCAGAATGGAAAGAAACTGATAAAGGTTAAATGAGCAAGCATAATACTTAATAATGATGGTTAAAAGATGTAGTTTTAGATTAACTAAGCTGTCACTCTTTCTATGAGAGAGGGAGAGTGGGAGAAAAACAGAGGGGGAGAGGGAAAGAGAGATTGGAAACTATGAAATAGAACTCCAATTAGTTGTTAATTACATGACAATGGCTATGTCAACATCACACACAAAAAAGCAGTGCAGATTTTAGAGTTAACAAGAGTTTAGCAGAACTATATAAAATCTCAAGATACACAAGTCAACTGTATTTATTTTCACATATTAGCAAGAAAATGTTAAAAATGTACATTTTTTCAACGCTTGACTATTGTAAATTGTGCTGCTATGAACATTGGGGTTCATGGGTTCTTTAGAATTAGTGTTTCAGGATTCTTAGTGTAAAATCCCAGAAGTGGAATTGCTGGGTCAAAAGGCAGTTCCATTTTTAGTTTTTTGAGGAAATTCCAAATGGCTTTCCACAGTGTCTGCACCAGTCTGCATTCCCACCAACAGTGCACTAGGGTTCACTTTTGTCCACATCCTCGCCAGCACTTGTTTGTTGATTTGTGTATGATGGCCTTTCTGACTGGTGTGAAGCGGTATCTCATTGTGGTTTTAATTTGCATCTCTCTGATGGCTAGTGATGCTGAGGACCCTTTCATATGTCTCTGGGCCCTCCGTCTGTCCTCTTTAGAGAAGTGCCATTCAGGTCCTTTGCCCATTTTTTAATTGCGTTGTTTGTTTTCCTAGAGTGGAGTGGTGTAAGTTCTTTATATATTTTGGAGATCAAACCATTGTCCGAGGTGTCATTGACAAATACATTTTCCCATCTGGTTGGTTCCCTTTTCATGTTGCTGATATTTTCTTTAGCTGAGCAGAAACTTCTTTTTATGATGAAGTTCCATTTTTTTATTCTTTCCTTTATGTCCCTTGCTCTAGGGGACATATCGGTGAAAATATTGCTGCGTGGAATATCTGAGATTTTCCTGCCTATGCTCTCCTCTGTGACTTTTATGGTGTTGCGACTTATATTTAAGTCTTTTATCCATCTTGAGTTTATTTTTGTGTGTGGTGTAAGTTGGTGGTCGGATTTCATTTTTTTGCAGGTAGCTGTCCAGCTCTCCCAACACCACTTGTTGAAGAGGCTATTTGCACTCCATTTTATGCTTCTGCGCCCTCTGTCAAATATTAATTGATCATAGAGACATGGTTTTATTTCTAGGCTCTCTATTCTGTTCCATTGACCTACGTGTCTGTTCTTATGACAGTACCAGATTGTTTTGATTACGGTGGCCTTGTAATACAGTTTGATGTCGGATATTATGATCCCTCCTGCTTTGTTCTTCTTTCTCAGAATTGCTATAGCTATTCAGGGTCATTTATAGTTCCATATAAATTTTTGAAATGTTTGTTCTATATCTGTGAATGAGTGGATCGAAAAACTATGGTATATTTACACAATGGAATACTATGCAGCAGAAAGAAAGAAAGAGCTACTACACTTCACAACACCATGGATGGAACTGGAGAGCATTATGCCAAGTGAAATAAACCAGGCGGTGAAAGACAGATACTATATGATCTCCCCTATAAGTGGAACCTAATCAACAAAACAAACAAGCATACAAAATATAGCCAGCAACATTGAAATAAAAAACAAACTGACAGTAAACAGAGGGGAGGAAGGAGGGGGATAAAGGGGGAAAAGAAGGGGAAGGGTCATGAAGGAACATGCATAAAGAACCCCTGGACAAAGCCAAATGGGGGAAGGACTGAGGGTGGGAGATGGAGATGGGTGAGACTGGGGAAAGTGGTGACAGGAAAATATTGACAAAAACAAAACAAACAAAACAAAAAAAATAGGCAGAGGGAGGTTAAGAATAGTATAGGAAATTAATAAGCCAAAGAACTGATATGTACAACCAATAGACATGAACTAAGGTGGGGGGAACGATGGGATGGGGTGCAGGGCAGAGGGGATAAAGGGAAGAAAAAATTGGGACAATTGTAATAGCATAATCAATTAAAATATTTAAAAATTTGATATAAAAATGTAAAGTCTTTAAATGACATTTAAAATAAGTGCCCATAAAATAAAATGAGGTTTCTAAGACTGAATCTAACAAAAGTGGTATTAAAATAGAATTATTATTAAACCTTCACTGAAAGGCATAAATTCTATGGAGGCCACCGTCTAAAGAACCCCACTGATCTACTCCTTTGGTAAATATGTGGTGTAGTCCCTTCCCATAGGTACCCGGGAAAGTCTTTGTGACCAATGCATATGGTATGTTTCTAGCGTGTTTCTTCCAGGTTTAGATTATAAAAGATACTGGTTTCTGTCTTAGGTAACTTCTTCTTCTCCCTTTTGAATCACTCATTCTGGGTAAAGCAAACTGAAATGTGGTGAGTAGCCCTTTGGCTACTTGAACAAATAATCTCAAAATCTATGAGTTGGCAGTTTGAGTTGGGCTCAGTGGGATGACTCGTCCAAACTCTTCATTATATTCATTTGGCTTATTCATACATTCATGGACAGCTGGTAGCTGTTTGTCATTTCTATGTCTGGAATAGACTGGTTATTGACATATATGATAGAGTTAACTGTGCTAATCTTCAGGCATATAGCCCAGGTTTGTTCATTTCGTGGTGGCTCCAGGGTTCCAAAGAGCAGCACTTACACAAAGAGAAGTCAAGGCTTACCATGCAGGTATTTTGCAAACCTCTGCTTGCTTCTTGTTTTTCATACGGCAATGTAGTATTCAGGTTCCTCTGAAGAAACGGAACAACTCGTATATATATTTGAATTATATATTTAAGTTATTTATGTTAAGGAATTGGCTCATGAAATTATGAAAGCTGGAAAATCCAAATCTGTAGAGATGAAACTCAGAGGAAACCCCAAGGTACAGTTCAAGACTGAGGGCTTTCTGCTACAGAATTCAGTTTTGCTCAGGAAAGGTCAGTCTTTTGTTCTACTCACGTTTTCAACTGATTGGACGAGGCCCACCCACATTATGGAGAACAGTCTGCTTACTCAAAACCCGCTAGTTCAATGTTAATATCATCTGAAAACACCTTAACAGAAACATTCAGAATAATGTTCTACTACAAATCTGTATACATTGTCTCACCCAAGATGTAATAGAACATTCACTATCACAATCTAATCTAATAAAGCTGACATAGTGAAGTCCGGATTCTACCTCCTCATGAAAAAACTTAAAAGTCACATTGTAAAGGAATATACTCTATAGGAATGGAAAAAAGTGTGGCCATTTTGGAGGGTTCTACACTACAGAATGGTAAGTGATTCGGTATCATGGTTATGTGTGTGAGCTAGGACAGGAGGACAGACAAAGAGGATGCCAATGTGTCTGGGGATGTTTTATCATACATTTGTGTGGTAAGTACTATATGAGTGCTTATTGTATTGCACTATATACCTTAAGTGTTCAGAGATATGCATATTCATATATAAATATTCATATATATACATCTTGTGATATTGTGATTTATAATAAAAACATATACCTGGCACAGAGATCATAAAGCCACTGGAATTTCCTAATTATGAGAACCCTAAAGAGGTATCTTATGCTAATGTGATCACTGTTGGAAAATGCCTAGGCAACCTAAGGATGGAGGTTGTGAGGTTGGTTGATAGGAAAATCAACCAAGTAATAAGAGGGTTAAACCTTTTGGTAGTTCTCCACGCCCTCCACTTCATTGTCAGGAAGGAGGAAATAAGATGGGGTCAAATTAACTTCTAATGACCAATCATTTAATCAGCTGCGGCTATGTAATGAAGCCTCCATAAAAACCCAAAGGATGGGATTGGGAAGGCTTTTGGGTTGATGAGCACGTGGAGAACTGAGGCGAGGGGTGTGCAGAGAAAGGCCATGGAAGCTCTGTGCCCTTTCCCCTTACCTTGCCCTGTGCTTCATATGGCTTCATATGCTTTCATACGGCGTTTTTGAGTTACATATTTTTATAATTAACTGGTTATTTATTAAAATGTTTCTCTGAGTTCTATGAGCTGCTCTAGCAAATAAATTGAACCTAAGGAGGGAGTTGTAAGAACTTGCAATCTATAAATCTTTGGTGTAAAGGACAGGTGATGATCTAGATGTGGTAAAAAGATTAGCATATGAAGTGGGGTGGGGACTGAACCTTTAACCTTTGGGATCTGATGTTTTCTCCAGGTAAGCAGTGTCCAAATTAAATTGAATTGTAGGACCCTCAGCTAGTATTCAAGGGTTGCTTAGCGTTGTGGGTAAAAGCCCTCACACATGAGAATTGTATATATATACATACATATACAAATTCAAAATATTTTTGAAAGAATAATAAGCCTATATTATTATCCTTTCAATAAACTGTAGGAAAGTGTGGATCTTAGATAAAGAAAATCATGGTTATTTCAGTTATTAGAGCTGGATCAGAAACGTTGCTATGAAGGTAAATTCTCCATTTATAACAATTTTTATATCCTATTGAAGTAGAATTTATATCCTTTGCAGAGGGCCTTCTTTTCAAGTCACATCATACAACCTCAGTACTTAGAAACAGCTAATTTCAACAAAGACATGCACATGTAATCACACAGTAATATCCTATCTTTTCTTTTTTGTAAAATGTTTTTTGTCATGAAATATTGAAGATATGTTCACAAAGACACCATTTTTCCTAATTAGATGACTAGCATAAATAAGAAATAGAGACTTATTACTCAGAAATTGTTTGAACTAGGTGCAAGTGTATAAAACCTAAATTATGTACAGGTAGATTATGTGAAGTTGATATTAGAACACTTAAGATGTAGGGCACTGGGTTCTTTTTTGTTTTCCTTTAAGGTAATTGACATGAACCCAAATGTGATTGATATAGGCCATGCTTATGTTGTACTTATTATAATATCTAGAGACTACATTTCATCAGAGACTAACTGACAGTGAGATGCTCTGTTTCAACCACTGCATTGCAGGTAGATCTAAGCAAATTATTTGGCTCTCAGGGCCCTGATATCCCTATTTCTAAAATGAAACTTCTGTTTGACCTTTCTCTCAAAGAGTCTATGGATTATGATTTTTCATTCATATGAATAGATTGACTTTTCTATTTTGTCACAGGGTATCACATCACTCACTACTTACTACTCAAGGGAATATTTTCATTGTAAATAACAAGATATTTTACTCCTAATTTTCTAGCATTTAAAATGCAAGTGGTACTTTGGGAACTTTCTGTACTTGTGGATAAGTTACCACTCAATGTGATCTATCACTGATTTATTTTTCATACACACTATTTCTTATAAAGCAGAGAGGACTTTTCAAATCCTATGATTCTTTTCAAGATTTTTAAAGGTGGCTGTAAATGAAACCAAGCTGTACCTATCTGTATTCTCATATATTTATAATTTCACGGTATATATTTTTGTTGGCTTGATTAATAACTGCATACCATTTCTCCATCCAATTTATTTACTGAGCAGTTAGTCAAAAGTCTGTTTGTACTAGTGTTTACAAGCTTTGTATTCTGTCCTAGCTGGATAAGATTTATTTTGGGGGAAGGAAATGCATCTTTGAAAAACAAAATTTTAAAAAATTCTTTTCTTATTTTTAAGATTCTTATTTATTTTTAGAAAGGGGAAAGGAGGGAGAAAGAGAGGGAGAGAAAAATCAATGTGTGGTTGCCTCTTGCGTGCCCCATACTGGGGACCTGGTCCGCAACCCAGGCATGTGCCCCTGTAGAGGGAAATCAAGGGTGAGATGCCAAAGATGAGATGCCATTTGCCCTGACTAATGCTGTAAATGCTTCTTTCCAGTTTCTGTAAACCGCCTCTTGCCAAACCTGTGCCACACCTCCCAAGACCCTCCTCAAACTTGTGCCATGCCTCCCAAGACCCTCCCCTTTTGGCCCAACATAAAAGGAATGTGTAGCTATTTTTCTGGGCCCAGGTTTTGAGAGAGTACTCCACTGGGCCCGCATGCATAAATAAACTTTCCCTTCGTTACTCTTGGTGCTGCGTGAGTCTTTTCCGGTGTCACTTTCTGCAGCACCCCAACTGGGAATTGAACCAGAGACCTTTTGGTTTGCAGGCCAGCGCTCAATCCACTGAGCCACATCATCCAAGGCAAAAAAATACCCTTAAAAAACTAGGAAAGCAAAGTCAATATTTAAATGTGATTGTCTATTGTCCAGGGATATTGCAACATGTTTTAAGACATAGACATGAATATAAACAATTAAAAGTAATAAAACTCAACAAGGTTCCTGAACATATGACCTTCCAAAGTATTTGCAATGAGTAGTGTTGTATAGCAGGTAAAAACCTGGACAGCATAGTCAGAGTGCCATTATAGGGCTTAGAATAGTGCCTCACATGTAACAATTGCTATGCATGTATTTGCCAAATTATGTCCAAATGGATTCAAACACTGTCAGAATAAGCATTGTGATAACTTTTACATCTGAAGTGAATTTTGCTCTGATGTGTGAAGAAAAAATATTGACAAACAAGTAAATGTTTATCAGTGTTTGAAACTTTTATTTCGATACATTTTATTTTGATATATACACTCAAAATACCCTAAGAAATGTCTGCAGAACAAACAGAAATGTACCCATATACAGCACTGCTGTGTAACTACCCTGATTATGACATCTGGCAGAGCCTAGAAGGGGGCTTCCCTTACCTGATAATGAATGGCTTATATGCAAAGAGAGTTTTTGCTTTCCTTTTCCACTATTTTATATCATCTAGAAAAAATATATCTTAATAGACTTGCCTGTCAAATAAAGCATTTTGATGACAGACCTAATGACAAAGATTAGCATCTGTTGAGACTCATTCTGAGAGTAATCTCAATGGTCATGACCAAGGCTAAAGAGAGACAGAGATAGTAGGTGACCTCTGAACTCTGCCACTTGCATGATATTACACAATGTAAACATCACAGAACTAAGCTCTTTGATATTTATTGAAAACCTGCTAAATGCTAGGCAACATCTCTGAATTTTTAAGGGAATTGTTGCCTGCCAGTTTATGTTTAAAGAAAGGCTGCTTAGGGGAGAAATAAATCTGCACGGGCATTATGGGGTACAATATTCAGTCCCAACATCATCATTAATTTCAGATCACAAGGCTAACTGATTATATAACCCTAGAGTTTTGTGGGGATACTCTGAATATGATTGGAATTACTGATGACATTGACCTACTAGTGATATTAATGAATGTATAAAATAATAGTTATTTGGCTGATGAATTACTTCACTTAGAAGGATTTAAAGCCAGGGCAGTAAGTATTGCATTTATATTTACATGGAGCCGTAAGAGGAGACTGTCAAAATGCATGTAATCTGGAAAGCTAGTAAAAGTAACACATAATAAAGGAAATGTAATGCCACCGCTGTCTAAAAGCACCCTGAATGGGAAGGCTGGTAATCATACTACTGTTGAGAAAAGTGAGAAATGCATTTATAAGATGAGTTATACCTACAAGATGATAAAATATCAAGAATTTCCACCAAAAACTGATATTCTAGATTAGTAAAATATCAGTTCATACTAAAAATTTTAAAGTCCCTTTAAAACTTAAAAAAATTATTTTTGGATGGCAAAATTAAAGGTGCATTTATATTTTTCTGTATTTTCAAAAACATTTACCACCATTATATTACTTTATAAATAAAATGAACAAGGTTAAAAAATTAATTATATATGAAAGATATGTTAAAGCAACATAGAATTTCCCCTGTCCAACAACCACATATATGGTATACGTATATTTTATCATACAGCCATGAAAAAAAAATACTTTTCAGCAGTCTGTCAGAAAATCTGCAACACAAACTTTGGCATACTACTCCTCATACCTTAGCTAGCTCTTTTGTTATGCTCAATAACCTGTGTAATTATAACCTGAAGGTTTGAATAAATATGTTTCTATGTAAGTGTACATGGCATTTGGGGATGGATGGGAATATGTGAAGCAAAAAATAGAACATAAAAGAGGCCAAGGATTGTCTTAGGTTGAGTTCTTTGGAGGCAGAAGGTGAAGCAAAGATGTGGGTGAAGATTTGTTGAGGGAGGATGTACCCTCAGAAGTGGAGAGACGGGAGCAAAAGAGGGCAGGGAAATAAAAGCGTAACAAAGATGTCTGCTTATCTGGAAACTGGCTTCTGCTTCATCCTACGGGACTTTGAAGCAGGACTTATATCACAGAGTTGCTTTCAATTTGAAGACACAAGTTATATAGCCTGTGTCAGTTGGTCCTAAACTTCAGGGCGATACCTCCCTTCTCGAGGGACTTCTTCGGAGAAGGGGATGGCTGGAGCCTTGGCAAACAGTACACAACAGCTGTAGAAATAGGGCACCTGCTCAATTAAGGAGATACTGGTGGGGCACCAACATCACTCACTACACAATATTTAATTTTAGGAAAACCTAAATTTTTGTTTTTTTAAAAAAATAAATAGGAAAACAAGCTGGATTTCATAGAGAAAAGGACCTGGGCTTTTGAGCCATATCTGGGTGACACATTTCCAAATTCATCCCATCTTCATCTTTGCAAGTCACTAAAGTTCCAGGGGTGTTCAACATTTTGGCATCTCTGGGCCACACTGGAAGAAGAAGAGTTGTCTTGGGCCACACATTAAATGAACAAACACTAATGAAAACTGATGAGCCAAAAAAAGGTTTTAAGTACATTTACAATTTTGTGTTGGGCCGCATTCAGAGCTGTCCTGGGCTTCATGCAGCCCATGGGTTGAGAGTTGGGTGGACACCGCTGTGGTTAAACTTTGCTGAACTTCGGTTTTCTCATTTATAAGGTGGGCATAATGATGCCTCTCTTATGGGTGTGTAGTGCCAATTAGATGCATTTCTGAAATATCTTGGGAAGCATGAGGAATATCCTAGGTGCTCAGTAAGTGGTATCCTTTTCTTGTGACACTAATCACTTGTTTTAACATTTATTCTTTAAAGTTACCTTATGTTTGTAGAGCACTTAAGAGTTTGCTACATTCTTCTATACATATTATTGCATTTAAATTTTATAAAGATTCTCTGAAGTCAGTAGACCCTGCATTATTTATCTATCACCTCTTACAGATCGGCAAATGCAAGTTCAAAGAGGGATATACGAGATAAACTGTATTTAGTTACCTATTACTGTTAACAAATTACGTGTAAAAATAGCAGCTTATACAACATCCCCCCACTTATTATCTCACAGATTCTGTGGGTAGGGCATCACAGCATGGATTTAGTGCGTTCTCTGTTTCAGGGTCCGTCACAAGATTAAAATCAAGATGTCTGCCCAGCTCCCTCCCAAGGCTGCAATCATGTGTTGGGTTGGGCTGTGATTGTCTCAAGGTTCAACTGAGGCAAGCATCACTTCCAAGTTCACTCACTGAGTGTTAGCCAGATGTTGTTCCTCATGGCCTGGTGGACTGAGGACCTTAGTTATCTGTTGTATGGATTTCTCCAGCACCACATCTGGCTTCATCAAAGAAACCAGGTTGAGGAGATAAAGGTGAGGAAGAAAGTAACAGTAAGAATGTACTGCCAAGAGAGAAATCACTGTTTTTGTAACTTAAATAATGGAGTGACATCTGTAATTTTTACTGTGTCCTGTTCTTGAAAAGTACGTTATTGAATCTAGCCCACATTCAGTGAAGGGAGTATCACATAAGGATGTGAATTCCAATTTATTGGGATCATTTTCAATATGAGCTATGTCAGAGTTGCCTACAGAAATAAAAATATTGTTTCATGTCTATTGTGTCATAACTGAGATAATATAATATACAATGTAATCCATACAACCACATGGATAGATAGATATTATTACTATCTTTCTATCTTTAACAAAAGGACAGTTTTGATTAACCAATTTTACAGGGTCACATTGCTAGTAAGTAGCAAATCTGTACTCAGATTGTAATGATGCAAATCTAGTATAAATAGTTTGAAACTTATTAGATGTCAAGAGTGGCATCTGATCCTTTGTTGTGCGTCACAGAGTGTCTTGTTTTATATTCTTAGCATTTAAAACGTAGTTGCTGAATAAATGAACTGAACAAAATACTAACCAGAGAGCTATCATCCTTTGCTTCTTTCATTCATTTTGTTGAAATTCCAGAATAAAATTTTTCAGAAATTGTGAAGAATGTGGGTAAAATAAAGAGAATTATGTTAGATGATGAATAATATCTTCAATGTCCCCTTCTAAACTCTTCAGTGGGTGATAGGAAATTTTCCCCTTGCAAAGGCAGACCAAATTGCATTCTTCCCAATGTGTCAATGCTTATGATTGCTTTATTATGCAGACTTATGCCACTCATAGCTTATCAGATTTAAATTACCATAAAAATTTTCATAGTTAGACAATATAGAAGACATCAGTTAAAGAGCATCTAATCTTATTTTCAAAGTTAGATAAGAAACAATCAACACTTTAGAATGAAAGCCATACCCCTAAGCTGGAAAGTGAGAGCCTAACAATATTATCTAGACTAATCACCATTAGCTATTACAATCATAATACTTGTAAAAGAGAAACACTGGTTTAATTAATTGTAACGCCTTCAGGGTGAGAAGATCCAGAATCTGGCGCTTTATGGGAAAGTAGGGGTTGTTAGAATACATTCCAGGTTTCAAGGAACAAATCCATAAATTAACCTAAAATACATGATGAAAGGAATGCAAATACCATTCTAATTGTAAATTTCACTCCTATGTCTAATCTTATGGTAACAAATGAGTTATTATGTTTTTTCTATTTTACCTATCCTTTTTGATATAATTTTTACATCATTTTAAATTCAATCTTTTCATGGACTCACTCATTTCATCCCAGGTGGCCAGGTAGGGTTCATTAACAACCAGAGGAGCATCAGGGCAAAATAAATTATACTGCAAAGTAAATTTATGTTCCATTTGAAATTCTGCGGTTGGCTAATTTCAGATTCTGTTCCCAGCCTTGATTATACTTTCCTACTACCAGTAGATGGTCAACTACTTGAAAGTAGGGAATGAATCACATTCATTTGTTTTTCTCACAGCATATGACATAAAATCTTGTATCTAAGTCAGGACTCAGTAATTATTAAAACATTTTGTCATAAATAAACAGTTGTCAATGCCTAAGTGACTTTCAACATCCCAATAGTGGAATAATGAATCCAATTAGTAACAAGTGCATAATGAAAGGACTTTAAAGATTCAGATGTTAGTATAAAGCATAAGCAAATGGTATTATACAGAAGAAAATAATGCTTAAAAAAAGGGCTGATGTACATAAATGCTTATGCATGAAAAGTATATGATTAGAAATTAGCTAATATTTTCGTAAGAGTTTTTCTGCAGTTTGCAGAATCATTAATTATGCAGTTACAATGGCTAATAAACATTTTAAAATGTTCAATCTCACTAATAATTAAAGAAACAAAAATTAAGGTAATAAAATTTGATTTTCATCTATAAAATTAGCATTTTAACTACAACAATACAGTGTTAAAAGATCCAGAGAAATCACTCACAGTCTCTCACACACATACATACCACATCACACCAGACTTACACATATACACATATTCAGCTTAAAATGCTCAACAAATGCTCAACAAATGCTCAACAGGGCAAGAATAAGAAAATTATTGCAGTATCAATAAACATAAAAATGGGAAATAGTTACTATATATGTATTAAATATGCATTAATAACATATTAAATTAAATGGAACCAAATATAATGAATGATATTAAATACAGTGAAATAATATTGAGAGAAACTAAAAAAGACCTAAATAAATGGATGGATGTATAATGATTATGGATTGAAATATATTGAGAAATAGAAAAAAAGAAGTGAATGGAGAAAATTTGGTAAAGATATCATCCTCAAACTGATTGATAGATTCTGTGAAATCCCAATAAAAACTCCCACAGAATTGTGTGGGTGTGTATTTGCTTGGAAATTGACAGGCTGATTTTGTGTATAGGGAAATGCGATTGTGGAGGCAGTCGAAAAAAGCACAATGGGCAGGACTTACTATGCAAGGTATCAAGGCAGATTATAAAGCTGGAAAAGAGTGGTAATAGTGCAAGACAGGCAAACCAATGGAAAATTTAGCTTCAGAAACAGAGCCATGAATACATGTACTTAGGAATAGAAAAAACTGTTATATGTGCTTCTGTTAAAATTAAATAATTAAAACAAAGACAATTATATGGCAGAATGTTTATATGTTTATTGAAAATAAAAAAGATAAAAAGTTTTTCAGTGTGGTCTTAACTGTTTCAATTAATTTTACATAGTGAGGGAAAAAACAGCAAAATATTATCAGAGATCATCTATAGATGACAAAATCAGGATTTTTGTGTTTCTATACCCTTATGAATGTACCAAATAATATATGTGTAACTTTTTATAATTCAAAATAACCTTAATATTTAAAAAGATGGAGATACAGTGTAAGAGATAAACTCTTTAGGCATTAAACAAGTTATCATCTCAAGTTATTAAATTACATTTAAAATATAATTATTCTCATTTTTTCTAAAATCTTAGAAAATGTCAGAAATTGGAAGAGATTATTCAGATATTTTAAAGGTGGATTTTGAATCCACAAGTCAATATTTATGACTTTAATGAAGGGGGTCTGGGAAGTACGATAGAGAGCAAATACTGAAATGTAGGTGACAGGAACCAGATGATTATACTTCTAATTTGAGCATTAGACTCCTCAATTGCAAATGTAAAGTACCACCTGCAGCGAAATTCAGCATCCGCACACGCCCCCAAGTCTTTCAAGATTCTTTACGGGTAATTACAACTTTTGAAATTTTACAAAGAGTGCCTTTATAAAACAGTTCTTTTGAGCTGACCTATTTAATGATGTTTATTTTTTTGGAATTTTTATAATGCTATAATTTATTAAACAACTTTTCTAAAGTGTTTTAATTAAATGTAATCTTTACTTAGTTGTCTCTAATATGTATAACTATTTGAGTTCAAGGTATTTTTCATTTAAATCTATTGTTTTTATGCATATATCTAAATATTTTAACCTTGGAAATAAGTAGTAAGCATGAGAACATTGGAAAGGAAATAAGAAAAAGAATATTTAAAGATAAAGGAAAGCAGATACAATTGAGCATTTGTAACTGCTTTGTTGAGTCCAGGGTTTCTTTAAAAAACTCTTCTCTATCACACTCCTTCAACATTTCTAACTGATGCTGGCCTTAAGTCCTAGTTCCTGATGTGGGCATGTAATTCATGTTTGCAAAATCAGATTATTCTCTCATCTTCTCCTGATCAGTTAATTGGTCCAGTTCCAGGAATGGAACAGTTAGACTAACAGAATTTTATTTGTTTGGAGGAGAGAAGATACTTTCTCTTCATACTAAGACTAGAGTTCCTGATGTTGATCTATGTACACTGTGAGGAGTCTTCTTAAGAATGAACCAATACTTGACTGGGGTGGTGAACACATAATACAATATACAGATGATCTATGACAGAACAGTTCACCTGAAACCTATATAATTTTATTATGCATGTCACCACAATAAGTTCAGCAAAAAGAAAAAAAAAGCAAAAGAAAAATGAACACAAAGGAAAGTACAAATGAGAGAGACAGAGACAGAAACAGAGACAGGATATCCTGGTGACAAAGGGAGAAACCTGTATGTAGACATTTCTGAACATTTAGTTGCATATTGACATTATAGTAGTTTAAATGAGTTTTGTCACTTGCAGCAAAAAAAAATAGTCCCATATATTCAGGGCTATACCCTATATGTAACAACAAAAACAACAAAATCTACATTCTTCCCTTGCCACTAACCCCTCCAGGTGGGATCAGTTCTCCCCAAATATAGTAAAGGTCAGTCATGTAGAAAAACACACATATCAAGTTCTACAATTGTCATGTTTCTCAGCCAGGTATTAAAAGGTCACAAGAAGAAATGGCTCTACCATTTTATAGTCTACACTAGAGTTTCTTCCAAATAATGACATTAATAAATAAATCAAGTGGGAAAATGTGGATTCATAGAAACAGCTGTGAATGTAAGATGTAAGAGTCAATGAGCAAAATGTATAGAACACCAAATTCATGACTAGGCAGTTTCATTACGATGCCTACGATCTACAATCCAAGTGTGAACATTTATCTGTTTTCTACTGCCAGTGTCCTCATCAGATGTCCCCTTAAGATGGAGCTAGCTAAAGCACATATCATCCCACTTCTCATTACCGTTTACTTCCTTTTCACAGTGTTCTTTTTGGTAATGTTAGGTAAGATCCCCATAACTAGCACAACAAAGAGTGAGGCTTGCACAGTATGCTTGGTTGCTCTCACTTGGGTGAGAAATTCTCCCCCTTTATTCTATTTCTGCCATCCGATTATGAAAGCATCTCATCCTTATTACGCCAATCACGACAATTCAGTATGGCAGCGAAGGGTTTGTGTCAACATGTTTCTCTTAGCCCTGGGCCTTATGTGTAGCATAGCAATTATGAGCATGGATTGCAGGGCCAAGCTGTGAGGTTGGGATGCTGATCTTAACGATTAATAGCTGTGTGATCTTGGAAAGCTTACTAAACCAGTTTGTCCCTCAGTTTCTCATCTCTGAAACAGGGAGAATAAGAGGGCCTAATTCAAATTGATTTTGTTAAGATCAATTAAATTATACCTTTATTATTTATTTAAATTTTGCTTTTATTATTATTTTAACAATAATATTTCTATTATTATTGCTACATCTTTGGTGCTACACGCACATTTTATATCAGAGACCTCATGGTCCTTAACCTACTGTTATGGTGGAATATGTTCTCTATTTTGAAATCCCATGAAGAACCAGAGAGGAAAAGTGTTTTTAAAACTTCAGTTCATATGAGAAAACTGGAGGAAATTGAGCCAATGGACCCACATACAGGTCCCATATGAGTAAAGAACTCAATTTTCAAAACATTATGCTGTATTATAGGGCATCTATTTATTATATATAAAATATACACCTTATAGTTGAAAGTTTATCTAAAATAAACTTAATTATATATGTATATGCATGTTCCATTTTCTAATCCAGGGTGAGAGAATTAGAAAATTGGTAAAGATAATTCTTAATCACAGCAAAAGGGTTATATTTATCAAATTAAAACTACAACTCTTTCTGTAGCACATTGGTTGGGAAGCCCTATATAAATAAAATTATGTTTGATAATCCTAAGGAGTGGCCTTTACACATGTTTGTGCTGTTAAAGAAAATTGGCAGTATCTCAAATCATACTTTATAGCATCTTTTGTAGTGAAGTGAAAAGCGGGGGTCCCCAGAATATAGGAGAAAACCCCCCACAAACCTTGATGGGGGGAGGGGAGCAGATGATACAGCCGTTTTATTATTATTTTAACAATAATACTTTCATAACAATGGCAAGTTGATAGCCATGTCGTTCCTGAAGGGAAAGCAGACTGTTGCCCAGGGCAGGAGGACAACATGACTTTCAGAGCATACAGTGGCTCATGACATAGCCAGGCGACACAAAAGCCCTCCCAAGATGTCCTGTGTCACAAGGAACTCTTGCCCTGATTAAAGACGGCAACCAAAAGAAGGTAAAAGATATGGGAAAACTAGTAAAAGTAGCATATTGTAGGAGGGGCTGGATATGAGGACACATAGGCGGTTCTGGGTCAGAGTTTAAAAATAAGGACAGGATGAGAGCGGAGAGACAACCATGACGAAGAAGCCAAGAAGTAGGGGAATTCCGTCATGAGGGCTGAAAGAGTAGAGAAGCAGCTGTGAAGGCTATAGGGGGATTTGGCCATGAGGTCAGAGAGATGAAGCAGCAAGCAGCTATGCAGTTTGTAGTGAAGTGGTCCACCATGGGGGCTGGTGTGTAACGCAGAAGCCATGCTGGCCTGGAGTCAGGATTCCACCATGCACCTGGGATAGTGAGGAAGGCAGCCATGCTGGCCGAGGAAAGGGTGTAAGGAAAGAGCTGATGGAGCTGTGAGGGGATCCAGAAAACCCTCTGTCTGAGAACCGCCTAGCCAAGCACGGATTCTTTAGGAGATGCTTTGAAACTGCACTATGACCAAGAATGTAGACATCTGCTTCTCTAAAGGACATACAGAGAAGCCACTCTCTTGGGACGTGTGCCTCCCTGGACTCCTCCATGATCCATCCAGTGTAACAAGGCACATGTTCTCTGGACTATTACATGGAGGCTGAGGACAACATACCCCCTCAGACCCTGAAGGAGAGATCTGCTATGAGAGGATAGAAATTCTGAAACCCATAAGTGTACCTTCCAGAGGGGATGGAGAGCTGTTTGTACAGCTGGCTTAAGAACTTCTGGGCATGCTTTTCGCTTATACCCTGCTGGGGAGCAAGGGAAGTGCTGGGTCTCCTGGGACCACTGGGTTCTGAGCAGGAGTGCCCCCAGCACTCCCACCCTAAGTTAGAATTCTGTAAGTAAGAGCCGGTTTCCTTCAACATTAATTGTTGGGTCCTGTATCAAGGTGACACCTAGACAGGCCCTGGTTTGCTCAATTATAGTTTGATCAATTATATGATAACACAATGATGGATAACTTCATATACAAAGATTAACTTTATAAAAATCAAGATTAACTTCTTAAAAAGTAACTTAGAACTCTTGTATTTGATGTCACAAAATTAGGAATATGATTATCATTTGATTAAACATAGATAATTGCTTAATTCTATCAGTTGCTAAGCATATCTATTTCAACTTTTCATTCTGGAAGTGGGAAAGCAGAGACCCAGACTAAAATCTCAATTATCACCTGACATTCATAACACAGTGTGTCCTGGGTGCCCAGAGATTATTATCACTTGAGACCCAGGCACCAGTAACCACAGTTCTTTTCTGCAGTTCAGTCACATGGTAAATTATTTCAGGTCCCTTAGTAGAAGTATTAGGATATATATATATATATATATATATATATATATATATCACTGTTACCAAGTCTTTTCCCAAGGTGAAACAGTCTATTTAAAATGGGACCCATAGTATGTAGCCTGGCTCAAGTTTGGGCATTGAATGAAAAGTTATGGCTGTTCATTGTGGAGATTCATTTTTGGCTTTTTTCACCAAGTCCTATGATTTTTTTTCTTATGCATATCAAGTAGGGTTTTGAGTCAATTGCCTATATTTTTCAGTCCTAGGAATATCAAAATTAATAAGCTACTATAAAGGATATCTAATGATTCTATCATTTCGATCACTGCTCAGGCCCTGCTGTGTTACAGCAACCATGTCCACCATCCCAAGACTCCTACTGAAATCAAAGAGACTTTTATTTTATTTTATTTTATTTTACTTTATTTTATTTTTATCCATGCCTAAATAGATGTTTATTGATTTTTAGAGAGAGGAAGCGATGGACAAAGGGAGGGAGGTAGGGACAGAGGGAGAGAGAGGGAGATTGAGAGAAAGAGAGAGAGAGAAACATTAATCAGTTGCCTCCTGTTTGTGCCCTGACTGGAGACCAAACCCTCAACCCAGGCATACTCCCTGACCAGGGATCAAACCTGCTACCTTATGGTGTAAGGGATGACAATCCAACCAACTGAACCACCTGGCCGGGGCTGAAATTAAGGAACCGTTTCAAAGTGTGTATCATCCTCTGAGGTTCCTGCTTGCAAGATACATTTCAAAGATGAAAAGCTCAACTACAGTAGGTGTACTCAATGTATTTCTCAATGATTTAGTGAAGAAGTGATTAAAATTTTAAAACTATTTATTTAACAACCATTCAAACATTTATATCACTTGAAATTATATTTGAACACTATTCATAAATCTCTCTCTGTTAACATCCTGAATTCAGTCATTATCCTTTTGGCACATATGAATTTCTGTAGAGACCCATGGCTGCAGAGTCCTCTGCAAATCAATGCAACATAGGCTCTCCTCTTTTATGTTTTCACTGAATTATACAGCTATTTGGTTAGAACACAAAATGTTTATTATCTGTGAAGTTCTTAGATTTGTATATACATGTTAAACATGGGTACATAACCTTTCTTCTGCAATTCTACAAAGCAGCAAACTATGAAAACAAAGAACAATCATTTTCCCCTTTTAGGTTTGACACCAAGTCACACTTGGTAGCTAAACTTGACCCGCACTAATATAATCATTGATAGTCTTACATATCCCTTTTGATGTGAATGTTGAGAAATAAGGTATTAAATTACAGGGTGTGTATGGACAGGTCACATATGTACGACATATGCAAAACCCGTTAACTCCAAGGATTTCAGATAAGATTATAGACCTGTATTTTGTCCCTTTTTAAATTTAATTTGATCATTATTCTACTTTTTTTTAACCTACCTACTCTAAAAGGTATATTATTATCTGTTATAAACTTTTGTAAAGTAAAACCTGATATTGTTGATCTTGAGACAGGATAGTGAGAAGCATGGAAAATTCCATGGCAAATGGAACAGGGAAACTGAAACCGCTCAGCACAACAGCCCAGCAATTTACAGCAAGATGCAGTTCATCACTAGGGTGGAAGACCCAGAGTGCCTGGCAGGGGGCAAAACTGGGAAAAGAAGGACCTTGTAACCTCTCCTCCCTGGAGGCAACATCGAGGCCTCAGTTGTGTTTCAGCTCCAGGCCCAGAAAAGCAGCAAAACGTGGTGGGCAACACCAGAATGAACTGCAGTGACTAAAGACCTCCTGCCCTGTCACTGAGCAATCAGAGGAGGCCATGACCCCAAAGGGGCACTTCTGGAGAACTGATGAATATTCTGCTGAACTTCCCTGAGAGCTTCCCTAAGGTCCTACCCGCAAGAAAGAGATAAAAGCCTCAAGACAAAGGACCCAGCATGCATGCCCTCTCCCTCCAGGAAGCAGCCAGCACCTGTCTTCTCCACCCACCTCCAACTTCTTTCTTCACAAGGACACTGCTCCTGAACTCTAAGGCAATGGGCAGCTGGCCGCTTGTCCCAGGCTAATTCCCTGGACTTATCCTCAAAGCCCCCTTTTCTCTGACTTCTCCGTGAGCTAAGGCAGCTCAGCCCAGGCCCCCCTGTTGCTTCCGCTATGCTGAGCCCTCCCTTGTTTCACTGTCCCCAGCTTTAATAAAGGCATCCTCATAGTCACCTGAAGTGCTATGCAATCTTTCCTACATGCAGTCAAGACCCTACACACCACCGCTGGCCTCGGCAGACCGCCCTGTAACAATCTTATTTGTTACTTTTATTGGTTGACTTACTGATTCTTATGGGACAATAATAAAAGTTCTTTTAGAAATTACTAAACAATATTTATGTTTAAACACAATTAATATAATTTGCTGAAATTAAACATTTTGTCAGAATTTTATTTATAAATTATATTAAAAATATAATTTCAGTTCTTTGTATTTTATCTCATGCTTAACGTTTTAAATTTTTATATGATTTTCTTTAAAGCTTTTAAAGAACACAAGTCATCTCTTTTTCTCTGTTTTGTGGGGGGGGGTTTTCCTCTTTTAAGAAGTCAATGTTCTGAAGCCATAAAATTCTATTATATTTAAATAATTTTAGGCTTTACAGATATTTATTTTCCTATTGAAAGAACAACAAACACAGTACTAAAAATAAGTTGATCATAAAACAATTTAATAAGGATAATTTTAAATATTTTTATACACCTCAATAATTATTTTCTTCAGACTAAAGCTTTGTTTTTTGAAAGTATATCAGTTTTTCCTATTAGAGCAAAGCCAGTATACCAGCATTTTTCTATAATTAGTCAAGAGTTAGCCCTGAGAGTTTGCCTCTGAGGTATTTGATGCCTTCTAATAAGCCATAGTCCATAAACCTCAAGTGGACAAAGATATAAAGAATAAAAAGAAGTATATCTCCTCATCTTTATAAACACTATCCTCTTTGACTCTTCTATCTTCCACAAGGCTTGAATTTCCCAGTGAACAGTACCAGACAACAGTGTCTCTACTGTGGTCACTTCTGAGCTCAGGGATTGTCATGCTTTCCTATGGGCAATGCCAGTAATGAGTGTGAAGCCCCCGCTGTGCTCCCTGCATAGCCTCCATCTATGCCCTCCTAGCCACTTAAATACTCCACACCTTGCTCAGTCTCCTTACTCCGTTTCCTGCTCCTGGCTGCTGTGATGATGCGAAGTCTCACATCACCTTGGAACTTCTCACTCACCTGGAAACTTCTCCCTACAACTTGTGAAAGCTCTCACAGGCTGCCTGAATGTTTTTTGTTACATCTTGCAGACAAGAAAATTGCAGAGTTGATCCCATAGTGTGACACCTTGAAGTGAAACCTGAGGGACATCAATGCTTCTTCCTCTTTGCCCCAAGGCTTCCCCTCACAAGAAAAATAGTGGACATTGAGTCTCAGAATATCACACTTCCTTCTCAAGGGTACTGGGAGAAACCTAGAGAAAGTTGCTCAACTGTCTGTGTATTCTTGCATTTTGGAAACTCCTACTCTTGCCCATTCAATATGCATGCTGACGAGGTAATAGGCTCATACTGTCTTTTCCCCAAACTTTCCTAATTAATGAACATAACTGTCCAAACCCTGCAAATCAGTCATTTTTGCCAGGGAAGGAGAATCCTACCCAGTTCAGGGACTTAAAGTGCATATTCAAGTGCCTATTAATATGCCTTCTCATTGCCCCATCACCCTGTGCTTTGTTGCAAAGCAACCGTTTTATTTTAGACCCATGAGTACTTTAAAGTTTTAAAAGATCCCTGGGTTTTGTTTGTTTTTAATCTCTGACTTATAATTATTTTATATGTGTGTGTTCTGTTAAAAATTTGCATCAAATAAAAACTTTTGTTTCAGACCTGGCTGGTGTGGCTTAGTGGATTGAGCATTGGCCTGCAGGCCAAAGGGTCGCTGGTTCAATTCCCCAGTTGGGGCACATGCCTGGGTTGCGGGCCGGGTCCCCAGTGGGGGGGCACATGAGAGGCGACCACACATTGATGTTTCTCTCCCTCTCTAAAAAAAAAAGGAAAAAAGAAACCCAAAAATCTTTTGTTTCAAAAGCTTTAGCCCAAGAAACCTACCTCCTGACTACTGTTTGTAAGCATCTATTAAGCATCTTCATTTGTAAGCATCTATTATCAAGCAAGTAATGCAACCAAAGAGGCATTTAATATGCAGCATGTTAAGTGTTTATTTGGGTACTCATTTAAAAGCTAGACCGCATGGAGTGAAGTGTAGAATGACCATAGCTCTTATTGACACACATCCAAGATGTGTGAGTTGATGTGCTCCCTTTGAACTTGATTGCATAAGTCTTCAACATTTCATGGTATATAGAGACCTGTTAAATATCTTTAATTTAAAGTGGAATCAGGCTGTCTCCAGAAACAGTGGATGCTGAGCAAGGAGCATTTGTGACCTGGATTTCAGCGTTGAGGGCCTCCTACTCCATGCAACCTATTAACAGTGCCTACAGGGGAAATACAAAGGAGAAACAACTGAGGCTCAAACATAGAAAATGAGTATTATATCCCAGAATGCTTCATTTTAAAGGACATTTTAGAGAAAAGCTTTAAAGGTAAATGTACTGGACTCTGAACAAGAGAGGGTCCATTTGCACTTTCAAAGGGCTATCAGCCCCGATATTAAGAAGAAAATACAGAATTAAATTTTCTCACAGCATTTGCTAATGTGTCACCACTGCATGAGGATATAACCACAGGGAGAAAATTTACATTTACATTTTCTCACTAATTTGAGAAGTAAAAAAGAAAAGGATTGGTTGGTTTTCTTGTGGCAATTGACTTTGCTGCTTCCCTGAAAACAGGCTGAGGAAGGAAGAGGATGTGTAATAAATCTAGTCCAGCCCTGTCAGCGGGAAGACAATATTGCTATGCTAAGGGTTCTGAGGGTAAAATCCCATAATTCAGTGGTTTCACTCCAATGCATGTTCCACTGCTTTTTCCAAAGAGCTCATTTACAGTCCAAAACAGCCTCTTCCTGTCACTTCCCATTTTTGCTGCCTATTTCCATGTTTTATTCTTTCCTTTAGAGATCCTGGTTGTCACAACCCATCTTACTCCTGACTTGTTGTCATCTCTCCTTGAGTTGGTCCAACCCCTTTTCACTGCCATATCCCGTAGTTGCCATCTCCTGAAGGTTAATGAAGTAGAATGTCTCCCAGGTGAAAATACTCTGTGGGGACTTTCTACAGCTTGAGGACCATGACTGTCCTTTTTCTTTGTCTAGGGCATATCTCACTTTCAGGAGTTGTAAGCTGTTCAAGTTTTTCTTTAGTTATATCAGCCAAAATGATAGAGTTAGCCTTTGAAAAATCAAAAATAATCAGAAGGCTTTTGTGACTCACTCTGTTATTTTTCTTTGCTGCCTCGCTGTAACAGAATTGGTGGTGGCCCGTGTGTGCTTTGGTATGCAGGAGGGGTGAGGGGTGGGAAGGTGACCAGAGACCACAGGTGCTCTTATCATAGTCACATGTGTTAAGAATTATTTTAAGAAACAGCCAATGTCATGGATTTTAGCCAAACGTACTTTTGAATTTGAAATCAAAATTTCTCATATACTGACTCGTTCTTGATCTACCAGGCTTCCAATGAGGCCATTAAAGTTGTCCTCTCCTGAATGTGGGCAGGACTATAGTTAGTTTTATATACGCAGTCTCCAGAAGCTTGTGAAGATGTCCCATTTAATTTCATTCAGATAGTTTTCCCCAAATCCGAACTGATTGATTATATTCATGGTTAAAAAGTAACACATGCATACTCATTCAAAAAAATAGACATTATAGGTAAATCAAAAGAACAAATTAAAACCAAAAAATCTGTAATGGGTATTGTTTCAGGCATGTTTCACCACTAAGTAAGTAAGTGTGTGAGTGTGGTACATACACTTATGAAACAGAAACCTCCTTTTGGGTCTATTATTCTGTAGTTCTTTCTGTCCACCGCCTATAAAAGCCATGGCTATCAATGCCAGAGCGTGTTAAAAAGGAGAGGAATTATTTAATTAAAAGTTGTACAGGTTTAGAATAATGGTGGGATTTTACCATTAAGTCTCAGTCCTTTTGAACACCCACAAACACACACAGTCAGGGGTAGGGGGAGCTGCCTCCCACTTACGTTATGGGTTGAAGTCATGCCCATCTCCCTGGCCCAGGCAGATTATTCGGCATCACCATGAAGCTAACCTGTGGTTTCTAATATGCAGCTCACTGAGTTGCTGCTTTACCCAGCCCCCCAGCTAGGTTTGTTGGGGTTTGGGGGCCTCTCAGCCTGCACCCCGTTCTGAACCTCATTCCGCACCCATTACACTTATATAAGTAAATAGTATCAAAATTTTACTTCTTAAAAATGTGTGATAACATTTTTTTAGACTGCTGTATTGAGGTCATCGTTTACTGCCATCAATTTCTTCTACCATTAATATTAGCATTTCTTGAGTGGTTACCCTACTCATACAACATTATATTAAAAACTAAGCTATATATATGTAGTATTTCATTTGGACAGATATCCAGGTGTTTTATTTTAAGTGCTATGGTATATATAGACGAAGAGCGGGGATCTTGGAGTAAGATTTTCTAGGTTCAAGCCTTAGCTCCTCTGCTTATTAGCAGTGTTATTTTTGTCAATTTCTCTGTGCATCAGTTTTCTCATCTTAAAATAATGAGAACAGAAATTGTAACTACCTGTTAAGGTGGTTGTGAAGTTTAAATGTGTTCATACTTATTAAAACACTAAGCCTAGTATTTCGCAGAGAGTGTTTTGTACATGTTAACTATTACCATTTTTATAATTATATCTTCTCTAAATAAGTCTACGTAGTATTTCTCAAGTCTCATCGACTGCTTTTATCCCTTGCATAAGGCTACGCATTTCCTTTTGCTTGATAGTTAAAAGACAAGGTTTACAGTCGTCATTTGTTACGAAATCAATGTCACGGTAGTTACCGCACAGGGCCCTGGCCCTGAGCGGGCCTGCCTAGGGCCAGCTGCGGTGTGTGGATTCTAAACTTCGTATAGGGAAGACTGTACAACATGGGCCCAGGTGACTGTGAGGGTTCATTTATTAAAGCTGGGGACAGTAAACAAGGACGGGCTCAGCATAGAAGAAGCAACAGAAGAACCCGGGCTGGGCTGCCTTAGCCCGCTGGGAAGTCAGAGACAAAGGGGACCCCAGGGACAGGTTCAGGGGACCAACCTGGGACAAGCTGCCAGCTGCCCATTGCCTTATGGTTTGTGAAGAAAGAAGCAGGGGCAAGAAGAAAGGAAAGGGAATGGCATGGGCTGCTGCTCCCCAGATGATGGGCCTGCATGCTGGGTCTTTGTCTTGAGGCTTTTGTCTCTCTCTTACAGGTGGAGAAGGTTCCAGGGTAGGTTTTCTGCAGAATATCCATCACTTTTCCAGGTGTGCCCTTTTAGGGACACGGTTTCCACGGATCGGTCAGTGACAGGGCATGTCTTTAGTCATTGCAATTGATTCTGTTGTCTTCATCAGCTGGGTTCTGCTGCTTTTCTGGGCCTGGGGCTGACCTACAACTGAGGCTTAGATGTTATCCCCTAGATGTGATCTCCAGGGAGGTAAAGGTTATCCTGGGGGTGAGTTTCTCATTTTCCCAGTTTTGCCCCTTGCCAGGCACTCAAGTCCTTCCACCCTGGTGAGCATCTGCACCTGGCTATAAGTTGTTTGTCCATTGTATTCAGCCATCTGTCTCACTTTCCCTATTCCATTTGCCAAGAAATTTTTCTAGCTTCTTACTATTCTGATTCGATGAATTTGAAAGTGATATTAAATATCTCTCTTAAGATTTCCTTTTAACAGTGAACACTTAAATCTTATGTAATGCTCCCATATAGCTCTCTACAAGCCCATCACTGTCTGTAATGGTAAAATTTCTCCAGATGTTATGGTACGATAATTGCCCCCCCTGTCAGTAGAGTTTGAGCAATTAACAAATAGTGATTATGTATCCACTTGTGAAACAGAGGGTCAGGGTGGGAAGGTGAGGCAGATTCTTAGTTCACGGAAAGGATGGCATTATCTCGAAAGGTGTTTATGAACAAATTCTGTGCTATGATTTTTGTTTTAAAGCAGGTGAAACAAATTTTGGAAGGTTTGGTTATGAAATGCCATTGGGGCTTCAGAAGAGTTCCGTAATGGAAAGAGGCGAAGAGGAAAGGAATTTCATTTTCCTATAATAGCCTTTGTTTATTCACGTCTTAACCCCTGCCTTTTCAAATCTCTTTAAAATAAGCTTTAGGAAAAAGAGTTTGAGCCAAATGGAAACAGGCTCTTTAATTCTACCTTTTTATAATTCCAAAGCTACAACTGACCCTCCTCAATCTGGTCTTCCCTTTTAACATTAATTACCTTGTTATCTGAGAGATGCAGCATCTCTCCCCTGTCTCCTTAGGAAGAGTGCCAGAGGGGCAACAGTTGGAAGTGAATTACCATGATTGTTTGGGGCTTTAGAAAGCCCTCTCTGCTGTCTATTCTTTTTAGATTCCTGGTAGAGTTACTTGGGTGTGTTTTCTAATTCAGTATTCCTGTGTCTACTGTCCAGTAAATGTATGTTTATACTCTATGTATATAACTAATTATACCGTGGCTAGGGGCAATGTCTCTTCTGGATTCTTCACGTGCCAATGATTAGAAAACCTGGTGTAGAGCTCCTGGGCATGCCCTCAGTCAAGAGGTGAGGGGAAAGGTTTATTCCAGTTGCCTACATGTTTTGCTCCTTCAGTTAATTGGTTATGACCACTGGGGTAAGCAGGCATATTGCTTTGCGTTCCACAATGCTAACACTTTTTTCCATTCAGCAGAGACTAGTGCTTATTAGCAAAAATGTTAAGGCTCAGAACTATAGTAAGAATATTGAAGTGAACACACCCAGTCTATTTACTTAGTTTGATTATTTTGACTGCATCCATTTGTCACTTCAGCTTAAGGCCAGTTTAGGCAATTTGATTAAATTGACTGGTTCTTTCACTGAAGTGACCAGTCAATGCTAACAAATTGGTTGTGTTTGTAGAAACTCATTAGGTTTTATCTCTTGCACTGTTCCTGCAATGGATATAAAATCAAGAATTTGACGCAGAATTTGCTTTTAGCTCTTAGGGCAAAGAGTATGGAGAAAGGGTCACGTCTGGAATTTTATGGATTTGAGATGGGAAAAATAACCATTACTGATTTAGGCTACAAGTTAGCCCCAAGGTATTAGTTATTATCATGGCAATCATGTTTGTAATTACACTGTGCTATCTTGATTTTTTTTTTTAAGTGTTTGGTATTACTCTCACCTGGGTAGTCAATGAATATGTGACCTGGAGTAAAGTAATGTCTACAGTAAGTGTCATGCAAATCATTTCTTGGAAGAGAAGAAACTACTTTCTTGCCAGAGGAGTAGTGCTGATCATCAACAGGATTTCAGTATTTGAGTTTCATTTATTTCAAATTTCTTGGTTGCTGTCCCAAGGGCCACATATCTTCAAGGCTTCTGCATGTCAGCTGTGTAATTGCTGTAATAATCTGGTATAAAAGTCAGTTGCTTATTACTATCCAGAAAAATAATTTTCTGGCATTTCTGTTTTGTGTCCAAGCAACAGTTTTAGCTACTAGCTACATTAATCACATGGAATAATTCATAAGGCTAAATTAGCAGATGAGTCTAACACCATCCTTTTGTGCTATTTCATTTTCATTTTAAGAAAAATATATTCATCTTAGTGCTTGTTTTTGGACACTATAAGGTGTGCTCTGAGCTATCCATGCCTCTGGGAGAACCCATGGTGAATATTAGGAATTTGGGACTGCAAACAAGGAGATCAGAAACTACAGCCAAGGGAAATTTCATGGGATGATTTGTGGAGCTCACAGGGATAATAAGAGGCTGAGAATGCAGGGCAAGAACCAGGTAGCAAGAAATAATGGGTATTCACTTTAGGTCACCATTGTGGGAGGGAGTCTGTGACCAGCTTCTCCAGTCTTTTCTCTGGCCTCGCCTGACTATATCCTCAGAGTGCATCCAGTAGGGAATAGGTGGTTCTCCAGCGCAACATTGAAATGGTTACAAGAAGAATAGGAAATGGCTGTTAGATAATAAACATAAGGAATGGTCCCTTTATAGGGTCACAGAGTGAAATAAGAGTGGAAAGTTTGTGTCATTAGTTTCCAAATGGAGACTGAGATTTCTGGCATCCCATCAAATAAAAACTTTGATTTCCAGCAGGACAAAATGGAACAAGGTGAACTGTTCTTCCCTGTGCCATGGTAACTTTGCTATTTTATTTAACAATAAGTTGAGTATTTAAACTAAAGAAAAAGTTAAATATAGCCTTACTTGAGGAGAGGAATTTTTGTTTGTTTTGCATATTGCCATATCCATTAAATATAGTACAGTGCCTGGAAGATATAAATAATTTTTCAGTATTACCTGCAATAAGTAACCTCTTTGGAAATCTTGCCTACTTATTTTTGACATCCCTGACTCCTTAAAAAATTAAAAAGAAACTACCTTTGTATATAAAAAGTGGAATTTTTTATTTTTATTTTTTTAAATTTACTACACCCACAGCCTTGGTCTCAGGAGAGTAAGGTTAAGAATGTGGTTTTGTTTGTTTGTTTTTGAAAGTTCAACCTTTACTGAGTTTGGACTGTACGGTGATAGCAAAATCATTCTGACCACCACCGCAGAAGCCTAAGACTGTATATGCCCACATTTCGAGAAGCATGTATTTCATATAGGGTACTGCCTAAGCACTGTGTTTGATAGCTTCTATTTCTTGGGGTCCTGAAAATTCCACCTCACTGAGAAAAGAAATTGAAATAGAGTCTAGCCTCCTAAAAGGAACATATTATTAATTGGTAACTCTTAAACTTACCTAATAGGTTGTCCAACAAAATGGTGAACCCTTATTCTCGTGTTAGCATACAGTAAGAGTAGGGAGGCATGGGTGTGGGGCTTTCATCGGCCTTGGGCAAGGCTATCAGGATATGAGTAAGGAGACTGGCAAAGAGGAATGATTTCAGGGCTCGGCTTAAGTTACCAGGTGGATGGTGGAGCTACTCACTAAGATGGGGACTACAAGAGAGAGAGAGCAGGATTCAGGACAAAGAAAGTGACTACCACTCAGAGTGAGGGACCGTTCCCTATCTAATACTTAATCGCCGTCAGCTATTGTGCCTTTGACAATTCTGACTATCATTTTAAGTGGCCATTTTAAATACCTTGTGTTTGTTTATTGCTGTTTTGACTCTTAAACAGTCTGTATTTCTGCTGGGACTTGTCCTATTTCTGTTTTAGGTATTGGTATTGAAGCAGAACTCACCAAAACCCCTGGGCTTCCACGGCGCCACAGTTGCTGCTTCCATCACACCAGGCTATCACAGTGCCCTAGTTTAGAGTTCAATGAATCAGTGGTACACTTTGGAAATTCTACCTCATAATTTTTTAAGTCCAGGTATGGAAATTACAAATCAATGCAATGGTCTGGAAAACGCTGTTTAATATTAAAGCCATTGTAATTAGAGCAATACACAATTTACTGAGGAAAAATCATCTTAACTAGAATCCGAAGCTTCATTTTTAGAACATGTTCTGTAGTCAACCTGGTTGTTTTCAAAACCAAAATGATTTTTTTCAGTATAAATATATCATTACACTATTTTTTTTATTTTTCTGAATCAACCATCAATGCCTATAAAACATACTTTTCCTCAAAGATCATCTGAAATAAATTCATGCATTCTTTATTGTAGTGACTAAAAATAAAAGTTTCTTAAAAAAAAGTCCCAGTAACCTATTTGTTTATGGGTGTTTGTTTCAGATAGGCTTTCTCTAAAATTACCACAAATATATATTTTTCTAACATTGAGTGGTCATTCTCATGTCTGTTAAAATAAGCCTTTATCTAATCAAGCAGCAGATTTGTAAGACACATTATTTGGGTAGTGCTTATTGTTTCTACTACCCGATACTGAAGCAGATCAAGTAGAATTAATAAAAAGAAATTAGACTTAACCCTGGCCTTCGAATGACTCACAGATTTCCATTTTTTGGGTCTTCCAACTCAATACCCTATACTAATTAAAAGCTTTCCCATTCATGACATGGGCTGTAGGGCCTGGGTTTTCCTTCTTTCCTGAGTCAATTTTATTGCAGCCCAGTTTAATTATAGGAAACTGAAGGGGTAAGGATAGAGTGCTTTTAGATTGTTGTAGGTAGGGTGACCATATAATTTCTCATAGAAACCAAAATACTTTGAGAGTGAAAGCAGACAATAATAAAAGAAATAGAAACATAGTAGTCATAGCAGATCATCTAGGCAAAACAGGATCCAACTTGTAGGTGATATGTTTTCGGACAACCTGGTTAAGTATTTTTGACAATGTAATATGGGTCACCATACTTAACTATTGAACTGATATTGTTCAATCTAAAATGAGTGGATAAAGTAGTAAGACATATATGATGAATATTCAGAAATTATAAAAGCCAAGATTTTCCAAATGGGCAGTTTAAGGCAAAGTTTCTTCAAATATGCAATGTTCTGTTAAACTCTTGTTATTTCACCTATTCAAGTTTTCCAGTCTCTTTGGAGGTCATTATGTCACCCCTAGGTAAACATATACATGGCAAGAAGGATTGTTTATTCTGCAACTTCAGTAACTGTAGTTTTTGTCCAGATACCTGGGAAATCTTTGCTGTAGAGAGAAATATCCTGAAGCACAGACCAACTTTCTCACCTGCAATTATATTATTCACAGCTGATCAAAAGCACGAACAGTCACCACTGTTCTATACTTCAGTAAACTATGCTTTGTGCTCTGGGGTGTTCATATAACATCAGTCTTTTGCTGTCTCAATGGCCTCTGACTCTGCCATAACCACTCTGGTGCAGGTTTCCAAAACCCTGTCAATAAGTTTTAGTTATCTTCAGCCAAAGTGATGTCAAGGTCCTGCTTTCTCATGAGGAGCTGATATTTATTTTCAAAACCTTGATTTCCTTGGATGTACAGAACTTTCTCCCTGAATAGGGTAAAAGCCATCAGTATCCTGTAGTCAAATCCTGGGTCTTTGGTCAGACACTTCACATTTTACCTCTGCATCATATATATAATGCCAGCAAAAATTTAATTAAGAACAAGTTATTTTTTTATTCCATTAACCTGAAATCATAGAAGAAAACTAGGAAATTACATTATAACAAAGCTAATCATGTTTGAAAACTTTTTCAAAATATATTTTTCAAACCATGAGACTTTTGAAAATGTATTAAGAAAAATATTTCAGTAAAACTTTTTAATTTGAGAAGTCTACGGAAATAAAATTTAGTAACCAGAAATACAGTAATTAGAAACCTGGGCATTAAATTTAAGTCAAAGATATCTTTTATGAGTTTAAGGAGGGATATTTGTATGACATGCTTTGTGATAAAAATACCTATTACTGGTACACGTAGAATAATTACAAAGAACATATTAAATTTTCATCAATATTAAGTATTTAAATTTAACTCTCAAACACTCTCAGGGTCCTTTGAACTAAAACCTTTGGATTTCTTTTTAAGAAAGTATCTATTTGTAAGGGTTGATATTTCATGACTTTTATTCTTTTAAAAAATGATCTACCAATGAATAAAGGGAAAATTTACATTTCTAATGGAATAAAACTCATTTTATCTTGCTATTTCCCTAAGGTTCCATTGAGCCCTTTTACAAATATAAGATTTATTATAGAAACTCGATGATTTACTTTAATTATACTTTGTGTGCGTGAGCTTCCATCAGGGAGATACTGGTGACTTGGAGTGGGCAGAGGGAGGGTGTAAAGATGATGTGAGAGAGAAACATTAATAGTTGCCTCCTGTATGCACTATAACTGGGGACCAAACTCACAACCTAGGTATATGACCTGACTGGAATTGAACCTGCAACCTTTTGGTGTACAGGACAACTTTCCAAACAACTGAGCTACCTGTACAGGGTGGACATGTATGTTTCTGATGAAAATAAATCTTTGTAATTGGTATCCTCCTGCCTTTCTCCTCTCCCATGTGATATTAAATAAAGAAGTATGATTATCATATTAAGGGACTAGATTGTGTGTGCTCGTACATTTACAGGGCTTACATGGCGTGACAGGGTGTTTGTATCATGGAATTCCTAGCTTGAAGTGCATGAATAATTACTCTCAAAGTAATCAGTTAATTATTGTAATATTTCAGGTATTGATGTGATTGTGGGTATGGCAGTTAAAAGGCCTAAAATATTTGGAATCGATATAGGTATAGTAATATATGTTTAGTAAGACTTGAGATATGTGTCAATAGCAATATTTGAGTTAACAGCCTACTATATGAACTAAAGCAACTTCAGCAGTTTCTTCTTTCATTCTTGTGCCATTCCAGTCCCTTTCATATTTCTTTATATAAGATGACCGATTAATGGAACGATTTTCCCTTAGGTTGTTTAACATGAAAATAGATCCAAATCAGGATGGTTCACTATTATAATGATAGTGACTAGCACAATTCTCAGCATGCAATAAGAGAATGGTAAATATTGATCAAATGAGTACCTGAGTTAATAAGCAAACAAATATAGTAATGGAATGCTACATCTTTTAGTTTATCTTGGTTTCTTCTCCTCTATAAAGAAAAGAAAAATAAAGTTCCAGAAATTCAGGTAGCACAGTAAAATATCAACTTCTGGGGACTTCTGACAACTTGTAAATATTACTCCTTTCCTCCTGCAAACTAAATCTATTTCTCATGCTCTCTTGCTTGCTCGCTTTCATACCCACACACAAACAATTGGATTTTCTTGATTTCCTACTCCAATAGAATCAGGTCGGCGGTGAGGATAGAAGCAATAAATCTCTTTATCTCTGTTGACTTTTATGGAACTGACATCTCTTAAAATACTTTTCTTGACTTTGGTGCTTTTTTACTGACTGATTAGGCAGTATAGCACTGCAGTCAATTGAATCTTTCTAAATCTAATATTAAAAGTGGAAAAGGAAAGACCTCAGGGGCAACAGAATAAGTGAAGAGGATTAGAGAAGGTCCAGTAATTCATTTCCAAAAAATCAGAAATTGTATTTAAGTGTTAGCCTTTCTAACTGCCTGAGTTACTATCTTTATGGCTCTGACATTCTCTGTTTTCTATCATCAAGACAACATTCCACTATTTTATGTAGACTTTAGTAGTAGACTCGGCTCCTGAAAACTGATTGATGTTAAATACATTACAAAGTAAAATGTACATATCTAATGCTGAGTTGGAAGGAAAGCATTTCTCCATTGTGGTAGAATAGACAAGTTATCTAAGAAAACGGACTATGTGGAGCTTACAAAAATGTAAGCTCCAGGAAATTTTATTTGTGTTTTTAGGTAAAGTTTTTAATTTGGGTATACTGGCATTTGCAAGAATGAATAACAAGAAAATTGGAATATTTAACTGCGGAAGAGCCATCACAAGCACTGTCTCTTTTAACTTCTAAAAAGTATGGATATAGATGACACTGAGGGCAGCAATTGAAATGTGTCCAGACGCTTGAAGACATAATTAAATTTTAAAAACCCACACAGAGACATTTACTAAAACATCGTGTCACTTAGCCAACTCTTTATAAATAATTTCCAAAGTGTTTTTTTTCAATTCCTCTGGACAACATGAGAAACAAAAACAAACAGCAATGAAAATTCTTCAATGCTCCTCCCACAGGAAATAAATATCTTTCCTTATCTTAAAAGCTAGTCAATATTTATACAATGAAATGCTGTGTAGTATAAGGAAGTATGACAACTTCATCTTGGAGGCTGGATCTAAGAGCTTCTAATTTCTTATTCTTTTCATGTAATTCTTTCCTCTGTAGTTCATAGACAAGGCTTAAGTTGGAATCTGCCATAGCACTTAACAGCTTCTTGTTTATTTGCCCTGAAAGGCCCAAGGTGGCTTGGAGAAGAACCATTTAATTTCACTTTTTGTATTTTTTTTACTGAAACAGCCTGCCAAAAATACCCAGCAGATACCATGAAGAGAAGTAATTAAGAAACATGATTTCATGAAAAAAAATCTGTCTTTTATATCATTTATTTTTATTATATAAAGGTTTTCAATAGCTTCAAATTCAACCTAAAGAACTGGAAAGGTTAAAGTCATTTAAAAAATTCATAGTCATAGTCAAAATAAAAATATAACCATAAGTCCCTAGGTTTGTCAATCTGCTTAATATGAGGCAATCATAGAGATGGGTTTAGCTGGCAGAATATTTCTCCTCTAAGATCTTTTAACAGCAGACAAATATTTATTATTCGATAACTAACACTAAAGAGAACTTAGTGATGCAAATTACGAATTCCTTCTTTATATTTGAGCTACTTAACTCTGGGCAAATTTTGTGATATGGTTTTGTGGTTGATTTAGAAATCACCTAAAGGGAAATTCCAGAAGACCCTAGAACAGAAGTGGTCTGAAAGACATATCCAGGTTTATGTTTCCTCCACTTCCTGCACAGTAAAAAATTATTTTAACTATTTTTATTTATACTTGTTTACAGAATTTGATGAGATACATTAATGCTAAATTGATTTTTACCATCTGTTTTACAGTCCACACCAAATGTGATAATTCAGCTTCCTTTTCCTGATAGATGAACTGTTTAATGCTAGTTTCTCCCCTAGCATTGCTCATGATTGTTGTTAACTTTAGCCTGATGGCAATTAAGAATCCTGATTTTCTCAACATCTACTTAAGAATTATTCATTAGATAGGACACCAGAAGGAATAGATAACTGTCTAAGTATAGATAATTAAAAGTCACTGCAATCCCCCTCAAATATTTTGCCCACTTGTCAGGCTCTTTGGCAGAGCAAAATTATTTTCCTGTCAATTTTCAGTTTTTCAATAGCTAGAAGGATTCTGAATGAATATCAACCTGTTTAATTGTCGAAAAAAGAGTTTTCAGAACATCAGCACTTTCCATTCCTCAGTGAAAATTATTAATTTGCTAAATATAAATAAAAATCCAATTTGCCTGATACTTTGGAATATATTAATGTAAATATGCAAATTGGAAAACTTCCTTCACTATAACTGCATTATAATTAGGCCAAGCTTTAAAAGAAAGCTAAACAAAATAGTGAATTTGAAGTCATTTTAATAGTCCTTTTTAGCTTCTGTCCCTCCTGTACATGTTAACCCCATCTTTTCTTTTTTTTCTTCCCCTTTGACCTTTCTCTCTATGAAATCCACAGCTTTGAAACACACTATTATCTTATTTCTTACCTTTCCTTTCCTGCAGCTTCTTTCTATCACCTTTTTGTTACATATATAGAGAAAGTTGTTTTTTGGGATGACCTCTGAGTGGTTTTTGGTAAATGAATATTGATCAACTTTGGATTGGTTGATAGATTCAGTTTAGGTGGATTTGCAACTATATTCATATATTACTCCATTACAACCTTTTGTAACTGATAATGTCTCCATTCTTCAATTTACAATAAAGTATAAAATTAAAGAATGGGAATTAAGAGGTACAAATAGGCAATTATTTAATAGCCATGGGGGTGTAAAGTACAGTATAGGAAATGGAGTAGCCAAAGAACTTATACACGTGACCGAGGACATGAATAATGAATGGCATGGGAATTGCCTGAGGGAGTAGGGTGTGGCGGAAGGCAGGGGGCAAAGGGGAAAAAAATTGGGACAACTATAATAGCATAATCAATAAAAATAATTTTAAAAAATATTTAAAAATCAAAGTATAAACACCCCCAATTTTATTTTCAAATTCCAGCCTGACATTGTTCACAAGAATTATACTGAACCGTCCTCTCTTTTAACTTCCCTCACTTTAAGCCAAATTGGATCTTTTTCCTGGTCATCTTATGCATTTAGCATTTTCTTCTCTGCAGTTCAGAATAGAGGAGGGCTGTAGGTGGCGGCAGATCAGTGCTGTGCAGCGATGTGCCTCCCCGGCTTGCTCCGTGCCGTTGATTGCCTTAACTTTGCAGCACTGACATTTCATTTTTAACCTTGTAGCCAACCATATTTCCAGATATACCCATCCTATAACTTTCACAACCAATTTTTGAACTAAATGTAAGACTTTTTAATACTATTCCTATTAAATTTAATCTTGTTTCTTTGGACTAAATATTCCAGTTTGTTGAGATAATTTTTTATGTCTTTCATTTATCATCTTTCCCAACTCTATACCTTTCTAAATTTGATAAGCATATTTTCTGTGTCCTATCCTAGTATTAAATTTTTTTTCATACAAAACAGGATTAAAGACAGAATCTTTTATCAAACTAGAAGAAATGTCTAGTCAGGTTGATATTAATTAATATGCTGTATGTATTCCTCCACTGATTATTTCTGATACCCAAGAATATTAACAAAGACATGTCAAATATCTCAACAAAATTGAAATATGCTATATGGCATTTTTCAAATCAATATTATCAGTTAAAACTTCTAAAAAGCAAGTAAGTCAATTTTGGAGTTACTCTTCCTTAATAAATCTCTGCTGATTTCCACGTATTTTAATTTTATTTTTAAAATGATCATAACCTTCTTGTTTAATAATTTGTCCTATACCAGCATTTCATGTGACTATATTATTTCAATCACTTGCACATTAGAGCTGTTTAACACAGTCTATTAAGGCCTAGTTTTACATGGATAGATATCTCCAATATTATAATGGAGGTCATCTAGGAAAGGGAATACATATTATAGTTAGTTTTCCTGAAATACATCTATTCTGTTAAGTGAGGATGAATGAATAAATTTATTAAAATGCAATAAGTATTTTATAAATTATGTTAGTTTTTTTTAATCACTTTATGATTAAATCAGTCAAATGACTACTTCATACTGAATGTTGTTCAGTACAGGATGTGAAGTAAAACTTTGTTTTTTATTAATTAGTACCCTTAAGGTATATAAAATCTAAATAATGAGAAAAATAACAAATTAGTATTAAAAATTCATATGCAATATTATGTTTTACTTTCCTGCTATTTTACTGGATGGAGACATAAAGGAAAGCTGTACTAGATCAGGAGAAATAGAGTAGTACACTAATTAAAAAATCATAACTGTGTACTTTATCTCATTTGATCAGAAGGTTTTAAGGAAAAGATAAGACATAACTGTGGTGTAAGGCCTAAAATTAAGGGCCAGTATTTTGCACCGCCATGACATCTGGGGGCCTGAAACAGCCTTTCTGTAAGTTCACCTCTGTGCTCTGCTCCTGCCCAAATATGGCTCTCCAGCCAAACAGCCCTCCTCATTAAAAGGGCTAGGTACATTCCTTGCTTATTCCAAAGTAGCAGGTTTCAGTTCTCTGCAGGACTATGGCATTAATTCAAACCAGCGAATATCTTTTGTTTGGAACCAGGGAACACCTCACTCTCTTGATAATACAAAATAAATCTCTTGCAGCCTCTGGTTGTTCATTCCCTTCCTTAATCCAACCCTTGCATCACCCTGCATGGTATGTGGTGGTTCCTTCCTTTGGTCTGTGGCTCTGTGAGTATATGTGGCTAATAATCTGCTGTTGATGTCATTTATCCAGAGTTGGGTGCTGGTGCATTCAGCCATTCCCTTAGTCTTCTGGTACCAAGAAGACTAAGTACCAAGAACATGAATAGGAAGTGTTGTAAACATGAAGTCAGATTTTGAAGCATGCAGATATTAGCCCAAACAGGAAAGTGAGAAGGTCTTCTGAGTGGGAATGTGTGTAGAAGGGAGAGAAGCATGACCATGGCATATTTGTGGCACAAGATAAAGATTGTCCTGGATAGAATAGGAGGTACTTTTGAAAGATAAGTGCATTTAAATAGAGATCATGAGCCATAAAAAATATTCAAAGGGACTTGATTTAATATGGTTTAAATTAATGAGCCTTTGCAAAAGGAAGTGCTTAAATGAAAGCATTATTTGAGGAAGATTAGGACTATGGAAACCAGAAAGTAATAAAATCTCAGAGTTAGTAGAAATTCTAGTCCTATATCCCTTTCATTGTTTGATCTCCTCTCCTGCATTCCAACCATGTGGTTGTTCAGTATGAACTTAAGCTTGAAACACACACACACACACACTGCCTGTTTCCTATGCCATCTTTGGATACATCTAACTTGTTCTAACTTGTGGGAAATTTCATGCTTATACATGTTGGTCATAGTTATAACTACTAAGATCCAGAGAAACAAGTTTACTTATTCTTTCATGGGATAATTTCTTAAAAAAAGACTTTTCTTGTACTGCTGCTAGGACCCAAAGAAGTAAATACCCTTTCATCTTTTGAGCAGTGAGCTGCAAAGCAAAATTCAAATCTAATTTTCCCAATTAGGAGTCTTTTCATTATACTACTATTGTCATTGAAAAAGTTAGGGAAGGTATCTATCAATTACTTTTAGCAATGGAAAAACATGATCTAATTTTATGGTGGGAAGCTTAAAATAAAATGACTATATGTATATTTTAACACGTGCGTTCAGATTTTTATTGTCTGTAAGGATTCCTGGAATTTATCAGCCTATAAGTATATAAAAATAATAATAGTAATTACTCTTTGTTTTTCAATGTAATGGTTATATATAGTTTCTATTCTTTCTTTCTTTTTTCTTTCTTTCTTTCTTTTGTTTTTTAAATAATTGATAACAGAGAATCCTTGGCAAAGATGAGTATTCTTTTCCAAAGGGAATGTACTGGTAATGATGACTCTGTAAACAACTGTTGCATTAGTCAAATTCCCACAAGGAACATATGCATTCAAATGTTTTCAAATAGTTTAGATCCTCAAACTATAGAAACAGAGCTTTCTAATTGCTTTGTAATTAATGACCAGCATAGTTGTATAAAAAAATCCAAGTCAAAACTCAGGAGTTGTGGCTTTCTCATGTGAGAAGAGGTGATGGCTCTACATTTTGCGCTAGGTTTGCGTTGGAGTTATTTTGGTGTTGATACATTGTCATACATCACGTGCCCTGGCATATGAAAAGGCATCTACCTTTTCTGTTTTCATTTGAAAGATTGAAGTGAAATCTTTATAGGTTGCAGTGTCACATATATTTTGGTATGTATTCATGTGTAATTCACCATTTTTTTCTGTCTAAACTGTAATCATAAATTTGAATATCACAGTAAGGTCTGCATTAGTTATTCAGGTGATATGGTTTGTTTTTTTTTTCTTACTCGGAAATACCCTGGAGCATTATCTTTTGTGTACGCATCCTGGTAACTAAAAAAAGGACTTTGTAGTGATTACTTGAAAATGAAAACTGCAGGGAATTGAGGGAGAGACGATGTATGCAGTTCTTTGTCCTGAGTCTCAGTTTGTGGGGCACACAATTCTACCATGAGGAATGAGTTCTGTGGGATTTTTATGGCTTTATTATAGAAAATAGAAGTTTGAACTTGGGGTTATTTTCCCCTTTTTTATGACATTGTAATGTTCTAGACAGGTAAATTCCAAACTCTAAGGAGCTATCTAAAACCTTTGAAACATAAAGACTAAAAGTAACAATAAGGTACAAACAAAAGGACCTTTGTAAACTCTACAGTGGGAAGTCAGTTCATCACATTATCTTTCATATTTCTTTTCAAAGCTGATGACTTTCCCAGTCTGAGTATATCGTTAATAAAGTATAGCACCAAGTCCCATGACAATGTATTGGTCTACACTCACCTTCTGTTATTGCCAAAAGACTTTTCAGGCAATTTCAAGTCCAGGTGCAACATGACCATAGGATTGGGGGTGGGAGTTGGAATAAATAAAGATATATGAGAACTAATGAGAACTCTGAATAAGGACATGACTTAACTTATTCATAAGCTAATATTACCCAAATAAGCAAAGTATAGGTCTAACAGAATATATTGAGTAGCTGCTCAGTTTAACATAGCTTTCCATTCCTATGATGATTTATCTCCATTGGTATTTAAGGAAGTTGTCGCTACTCTCTTTGGAGATAACAGGAGGAATCTGTATGGGCATAAATAGACCTCCCTCTGGTGGTAACACACAAACGCTTCACAGGTTTGGAAAGAAGGCCATTTTCAGAGAAAGTCTAGTGTCTCAGCTTTTGATAATTTTGGGAATGGCTAGAAAGCATCTTAAGCGACACACCTGCATTCAAACAATGCTTTTTGTCATTATGGTGATATGACAAAAGACCTATTGACATGGTTTGGCTGCCAGTGGATATGAGGCAGTGCAGCTCAAGCAGGAAAGGAGACCAGGGATGACATTTCCAGGTAACTGGCTCTTGGCCTGGTTTATTAGAAATAGAAAGCATTGTTTCTGGAATTTTCAGATTTAATATAATCAAACTTACATTTAAGGTTTATAGAATAGGAGTGTAAGAATAAAAGCAGACAAAATAGAAACAGAAGTATAGGTACATAACACACGGACAGCTGCCAGAGGGGAGGGGCTTGGGGGGACTGGGTAAAGAAAGGTGAAAGGGTTAAGCATAATTGTGTGTGTGTGTGTGTGTGTGTGTGTGTGTGTGTGTGTATAGTCACATAGACATGGACAATGGTATGGTGATAGCCAAAGGGAAAGGGGGGAAGGTAGATGGGGACATGTGGAAGCAGGCAAAGGAGGGTAAATAGGAACAGAAAGAGACTTGACTTTGGATGATGAGTGCACAGTGCAGTACGTAGACGATGTATGATTAATTTGTACACTTGAAAACTATATGGTTTTATTAACCAATATTACCCAACTATCAATGAATTTTTGAAAAAGTAAAAATTAAAAAAATAATAGAAGCAGGAAGACCAGTCAAGAAGTTACTGCGATATCCACTTGAAAGAACATGGAGGCATGATTCAGAAGGGTTCTGTTGTCAAAGGAAGAGATTTAGGATAAATTCATAGGTAAAGTTAACATGATTATCTGATGAGTCAATGTTTGACCTTAGAGAAGTAGAGGGGCCTAAAATGACCCCCTGCCACCTTTTTAAGAAAAATCTGAGCAACTAGGTGAATGAAGGAATCTCACATGGAATTGCAGACCATTGGGGGAGGGGTAGATTTGAGAGAGAGAAAATTCAAACTGGTTTCAGACATGTAAAATTTAAGAGGCTAATTAGACATCCATAAGATGGGAGCAGGTAGAAATATGAATATCATATCTAGTAATAGATAGGTGGAGACTAGAGGGAGACATTCGAGTGTCATCAGCAGTAAGATAGTTCAAGTCACGAGACTGGATGATAACAGGAGTGAGTATAGGTAGTGAGGGGGGTTCCAGGACTAAGCTTTCTGGTATAGAGAAAGTTTGTGGTAAATACTGTGAGTCAAAACCCTGCCATGAAGATTTCTGATACAATAATGGCCATTGCTACAACTCCCCAGTACCAGTATCAGGCTGACAATTCTACCACACCTACCATATAGCTTTCAATGATATATTTTATTTTCCTTAACTGAATACAATTTGACTCAATAGATAGTTCAAAGATTTCCTTAAAAATTAGCCAGCTTTTTTTAAGGAAAATCCTCATAAGCTGAAGTCAACTTTTTACTGATTTACAGACTTGGGAGCTTAGTCATACCCATGTATGTTTGAGACAGACCCATGTTGAATAAATGCAACCACTGTCAGACCCCTAGCCAGCTGATGTCTCTCCTACACAACAAAATGGGATAGGAGGTCTAGGGAGCTCCTCGACGTTATTTACTTCTCCCCCATTCTACCTGAGAAGGTTTGGAGGCATGAGGAACTGAGAAACAATGTGTCTTCCACCACATCTTGATGAGTACAGAAAAAATGCATTTAATATGAGTGGTATCGGGGAGAAAAAAAGACTTTTCCCTCTTTACTTTTAAATTTATGGCTGAAACTCCTATAGTAAAAGACAAATGAATAAGAAAAAATATATAATTTTATTAACATGTATACTTCATGTATACATGCAAGATACCCAAGGAACATAAGTAATTTTCCAAGGTAGCTTGGAGTTCAGGATTAAATAGCATGTTAGTAGGAAAAGGAGAGGGAAGATGTAGGACTCTTAAAGGATAATAAATGATTTTTAGGAAAATGAATGGGTTCTCAGAAGAATACGTGGTTGGGCAGAAACAGGTTTACTATGCTATTGTGCCATTCTTTTGAGTTAATAACACTATTATAACTCATAACCTGCATGTCCTTTTCCATATGAATAACTGTAAAACTCCTTTTGCCCACCCCTGTATATGACAAACATCATAGTTTGTGACAAAGTTTGTCTGCATGTGGTGTTGACTTCTAATCTCCTCTGGTAGAGGAGCCAGTCTTCTCTGGTTGATCAAACTCCCAGAGAAGGCATTTAAGACAATTGAGTTCTTTTTTGAAAGATCTATCTTTAGGTAGAAAAAGACAATGTACAGGAAGTCTTTCCCTACATTTGATTTTCCAAGTGACTATAGCTTTAAAAAAATCAATATACCAAATCTGTGTATTTTGGGGTGGCTAGTCCTACCGCCCTTCAGGGTTACCAGAGTTACCTGCTTACCTTCAGCGTGCCAAGGGCTTTCCCTGTGTGCCCCAGTTAGAAAAGGCTCCTGTGATTGGGGGTAACACCTAGACAGCACGCTATACAGTAGCTGTTTGGTCTTTGGTGTCTGCTCCCCCAGAGGAAAGTGTTCTGAACACTGAGCAGGAAACGTAAGGATGCCTTACCTGAAGACTTTGGCATGCTCCTATTGCGGAATGCATTTTATCACCCCACAGTTCTGTTGTTCTAGGGACTGAGGCTCCTAGTAAGTTCTCCTGGTTCTCTATCGCTGTATAACAAAATGCCACACAAGTTAGCTGCTTAAGATTATAACTGTTTCATTAAACCCTGCAAATACATGGTTCGAGAACTTGGGAAGGCTTGGCGAGGTGGTTCTCCTACTCCACATGGCATGATGAGGCGTCACAGGTCATAGATTGAGAGGTACTAACAAAGAGCTGATTTTAATGGTGAAGATTCTGGACTTTGAGCTGATTGTATGATGAGATATCTAGGAATCTTGAAAGGGAATGTTTTACATTTGGGAAGGACAGCAATAAATCACCAGAGGCCAGAAGTTAGATTGCAGTGGGAAGTCTTTAATATGTCTTCCAACGATCCCCACCTCCTGGAGTTTCTGCCCTTATGAAATCTCCCTTTGAGAATAGGCTGAAACTGATTATTTGTTTCTAACAAATAGAATATGGAAAAAGTTATTCAGTGCCATTTTCATGATGAGCTTTTAAAGACTATGACCTCTGTCTTTCTAGTAGATTCCCTCTGCTACATTCTCAGCATGCTTCTATAAAGCAACCTGTTTTGCTTGAGAAGCCCATATGGCAAGGAACTTAGGGCAGCCTATAGCCAATAGTGAGTGAGTAACTGAGACTGTCAGTTCAACAACTTTCCAGGAATGGGATTCTGCCATCAATCACATGATTATGGAAACAAATATTTACCCAATTGAGATCTGAGATGACTAAGCCCAACTTACATCTTTTTTTAAAATATATATATATTGATTTTAGAGAGAGGAAGGTGGGGGAAAGGAAGAAAGAGAAACTTTAATTTGTTGTTCCACTTATTTACGTATTCATTGGTTGGTGCTGTGTATGTTCTATGATCAGGGATTGAATCTGCAAGCTTGGTGTATCCAATGATGCTCTAACCAGCTTAACTACCGGGTCAGCGCTTGACATCTTGGTATAACCTGTGAGAAACCCTGAAATAGAAGTTCAGGAAATGTTGCACCAGATTGCTAACCTGCAGCAGCTATGTGATAATAACTATATGTTCTAAGCTTCTAAGATTTGAGGTAATTTGTTATGCATCAATAGATAACTAATACAGAAACTTTACTGTCTTCAATTTTTGCTTCTCCCTGATTGCTGGCTTAATTTGTAGAGTTGTTTGGCTTCCTCCACATGCTGAGAGTATGGCCTTCAACTTTTGAGTTTTACATATCACATTTTTTGCCACTAAAGAACTAACACCTCCTCTCTTTAATGAGGATAAGCATTTGGATATGTACAACAAGTCATATCACTGACCTAAAATCCCTCACTCCTAGTAGCTTCCCAGTCACACTTAAAATAAAATATAAAAGTTCCATAGACAAAGACATTACATAAATAGGGTATTGCTTTTCTCACTCTCTATTTCATCTTTGTTTTTTTTTTTTAATCTCCCCAACCCCACGTAACCGTGAAAACTCTGCCCCAACCATTTTATGTTCACCATTGTCCTTTTTATTTTTCTCAAACATACACACTCGCTCAGCCCCCTCCTGCCACACTAGACTGTCTGAGCAACTGCATTCCTGCCTCAATTGTTCTCCTTTCTGATCTTTGCTCAGCTGGATTTTTCCATCCTCATGGTCTCACCACAAACGTTTCCTCTTTAGAGCTGTGCCCACATTCAAGGGGAAGTAGTACACAATTCTAGGACAATCTGTATACATTTCACTGTTTAATTTTTCTACATAATATTTAACTGCTATCAGAAATCAAATTACTTGTATATATATTCGTTACTTGTATTTTCTTATTAGATTGTAGTTACCACAAAACCAGAGGCCTGTCTGTATTTCATTGCTGTAAGTTCAAGATTTGTTGAACAATGAATAAATGAATACTATAAGTAATATTGGAATTACAATATTTTATTTACTGTGAATTCAGAGCATCATTTATTTTTTGCATGAGAAGTGGATGTTTTAAGAAGCCAGTGTAAGATTGGCAGTGGCCTGTCATGGAGATTGGTTAAAGGGAATATGATAGAGAAGAAATTGTATGAAATATATCTTCTCTAAAGTTCATTGAAATTCTCTTTGTGTTTGGCACAATTTCTTTTGAATAATACTAAAGAAATACCAATTTGGACATCATTTTGCAATCTATTTCTAAGGAAGAAGATCATGAGTTCAGTTTTGAGCATGGGAGCTTCGAAGGGCTTTGGAGACAGCTTTATATATATAATAAATAATAGTTGGATGAAGTTTCTCATACACAGAGGAGTGCTTTGGGATAATGATATTTGTTGTGTGTTTTGTGCAGAGACTGAAACTGAGGCCATGGCATGAATGAGATCTCCTAGGGAGAGAGCTTTGGGAAAGCAAAAATAGATTAGGGCCGAACTTTGATGCTCACCATTATTTACAGGTCTGGAGGAGAAGAGACCGAAGAGAAGCCAGGGATATTGAAAAAATATATAAATAGAGGCTGGGGGAAATAATATTTTAAGAATGGAGTAGCAGCTACATATATGCAAAGTAAAGATGTCAGATAAGATAAGGATAAATTGGCCATTTACTTAAAAATTATAAAGGTTAATGAAAGACATTGGACACATACAACAGTGTTGGGATTGCTGGGGGGAGCTCAGGTGGGAGAAGGTAGAGGAGGGTATAGGAAGATAAATGGTGATGGAAGGAGACTTGACTTGGGGTGGTAAACACATAACACAGTGCACAGATGATGTGTTGTGGAGTAGGCATCTGAAACCTGTATAATTTTGTTAACCAGTGTCATCCCGATAAATCTCTAAAAAGGAAAAAAAATAGAAAAAAAAGAAAGAAAAAAAAAAGGGGACTAAAGCCAGACTGAAGCAAATTGAAGAAATGGAAAAACGATAACTAAAGTTTTGTATCTGAAGAAAAATTGAGAAACGTGGAGATCAATTTGGTGGTGGTGACACTGCTACTGACATGATTCATGAGCACCTTCTGCATCCTGCCCTCAGGAGAAGGTCTGGCCATTTGATTTAATCTCCATCTGATGGAAACAGATCTAGCTTCTGATGTATATTTTCATCTGAATTCTTTCTTTGGTTGTATTTATTAGTCTTTGTTTTTCAACATCTCTTTTCTCTTCTTTATTCTTTAATAATAGTCCAAGAATAGAAATCATCCAGGAACTGACACTGAATTGTAATAAACCTGGAAGTAAGTCTCCAAATTCAGCTTTAATATGATAAAAGCTGTCTTCCTTTGAAGAAATTATCTGTGACATAGGCAAGTTTTACAAACTCCCTTAGCATCCTTCAACTCCCCCAGTTCCATGTGAATATGTGAAGGCCACATCTTACTTAAAGCCACTGTGAGTAATTTCCATTTTTAGTTGTAAAATATGGATATAGGTAAACAATGATCTAATCTCCTAGAAAGCTTTTTAATTATTAGAAATCTACTCACTCATTGTTTGTTTTCAACAGAAAAATAATAAACAGATGTTATGTTTTTTCATATAGATTTTAATTTTATGCAAATAAGTTAACATTCTATCTAGGTAAATATCACAGCATATAAAAATTAATTAATTCAAATAAAACCAGATGAGAGCTTATTCTCTTTTTAACTAAATAATATATAATTAACATATTATTTCAATATGTATAAGCCTCTCAATTTCTACATAGAGAATACTATTTTTAAAAGTAACTGATATTTTAATTTCCACATAAAAGTTAAACCACAAAGTTATCCTAGCATTCAACTAAAAATTTTATTCCTAATTATGAGTTTCATAACAAAGGTTATTTTCTTCTCTGAGGAATAGAGACAAAGAAAGACTATTGTGAAAATACTTTTTTTTTGGCAAAACGAAGCATGAATTTTCAAAACTAAGTTTGTCAGCGTGAGAGAGGAAGACAATGCAGCCACCCCCTTCTCCTGACACCTGCTGTGCTTTCCAAATGATGATTTTTGGCACTTGTGCTGCTGTAGGAAAAAATAAATAAATGAAAGTGGAGTTCAGATAAGATCTGGTTCTAGGATATTACCTATAACCTCTAAATGACCAAAATAAGGCTGAAGTCTGTCCACATTAATATTTGGCACCTAACTCACAAGCTTCTTGTCTAGGTTCGATGATGCTCTATAGATGGTAAATTTTAGAATCAAGTAGTTTTATAACAATTATGAATACACATACTTATTTGCTCCTGTGAATTATTAAGAAAATGTTTAGGTGCATTAAAAAAACAAAAATCAAGAAGTCTTGCTTCTGAAGTAAATATGGATGATATCTTTATGATAACTTTAAAAAATCAGTTTATGTGTTAGTGCCATAGCAGGAATATTATAGCTCAGTAATTTAGTATAAGAAAAAGGTAAAATGTACCTTGAGTGAATATCTAGTAGTTAATCTATTTAACTTCATGGTGTAGAAGTAAAGCTTACATAATTTTTATAACTGACACTTGGGGCCACAATTTTCTTGGAACATATCTGGCAGTTGTACCAAGTCTGACTCTTCACTGGACCTATTATGTATTATATATCAATATTTATTGTCTGTCAGAAGTTCATGCCATCCTTCAAAATGCAAATGTCAGGACATCAGTAACATACATTCTAATTCGGTTTGTCTATGAAGTGATGAAGTCATCTCTGTGATGTGTTGGCAGATTGGGGAATGACAGTTTAATACTCAAAAATTGTCTTATTCGGTCACTATAGGTCACAGAATGTTAATCTTGCTTAATGGAATAGATTTTATTTAGAAGAATTGTGTCTAGATTGTGGGCGTCATAACCTTAGGACATGTTACACATGGCATGAAGCTGTTCTGTCATCATTTCGGAATCGACTTTGCTGTTCTTACAGCGCTTGCTCAGCACACATGTTGCTGCTAAGGAGTCAAAAGCTCAATAGAAAATGTTAGTGTGTCATAAAATATATTCTACGTGTGTGTGTCTGTATGTTTGCCTTGTTCTGAATAACAATATTTCTACTGAGGAAAGCATTTAACACATCAGGTTCATCTTTTCCTGTCAGCCCAAACTTCAGTGGTTCAAACATCTTTTCATAAAGACTAAAAGCTTTACTTTGTTTTTACATAGTTCTTTTCCTCTCTTTATTACCAAGTGACTCAATACTAGTTCTGGTCCAATATTTGATATTCTTCCAGATTTAGAATGGAAAAAAAATATATCAACCATAAATATATAGCATTGCTCCTACAGAATTATTAATTGCATTTTGAGTAACAAGAAGCTATCTCTCATATGCACAGATAAATAATTAATATATGTATGAGAATGTAAATAATAAATTTATATATGTAGTTTTATTATTTAAGAACATAGATTTTAAGTCAGTTAGCAATAGGCTTAGATTCTGTCTCTGCTAGTTTCTAATTTGACACTTTACTCACATTACTTAGATTCTCTAAAGTGTTCATTTCCTAGTCTGTAAAATTATAATAATACTTACTTGAAACATTATTTAAGGCATTAAATATGACACAGCAAGTAAAATTGTTAACATAGTGCCAAGGACATATAAGTCTGTTTATAACCATTATCAATTAATCAATAATATTTCATTATTGCAAGAATCAATATGAGAGCTAGATGTAGTTTGCTGTTATTAAACTTATTAAGCTTATTAAGCTCTAGGAGTAAGTCAGTATTATGTAAGATACGTATGATGGATTGTGTATATTTGTAAAAATGCTGGCAAAGTTATTTGGATGGTGGGGAGGCACATCATTTCCAAAATTAAAATGTATTCCAGGGAAGAAAAATTAACTTCCCACTTTTATGTAAAAGGGGTTCAGTATAATAGTTTGCCTCCAGGTTGATCTCTTGAAGACATGGCATCATATGAAGATTTCTAGTTTGTTTGTTTTTATTCCTAGGAACATACACTATAGATCAGAGAAATCAAGTCAGTCCTAGCGAGTAGAAATCTAGCAAGAGCTCATACCTCTGCTATCTTAGGTATTTATGAGACCATGTCATGTCTGAAAGTCATCCATGCACTGCACTTAGAGCGACAGTACTGATTTTTCACCCACAAAGTAGATCAATCATTCTTTCTACTTGATTGTCAAGAGTTTCTGATGTGGATGGAGTTTTTCTATCCGATTTTATAGGGAACATGAGTCTGTTTCAAAGGAACCCATTTAATCCATTTCATGTCCAACCCTTCCTCTAATAGGCAAAATGTGGTCTAATGCAGTAATAACATGTGTATATTCTGTTTGGGCTTATTTCATTATTCTAGATAAATCAAATACCTTGGTTCTGCTTACCTTTTAGGAATGTAGTTTCTGGTAGATTATAATTTTTGTCAAAATGGTACAATATAAATGTTAATTCTTTTAGCTTACCTTTTTTTTTTTGTTTATTTTGCTATTTTTCTTTTCCCTTGCTATGCTTATTTTGTAATGTTTAGTATACAGTTCTGGGGCTTGCTGTTTTAAATTTACCCTCCAATCCAAGAAGTTGAGGATATCGAGCATCTGTAATTGGTAGGTAGCTTGGATCTCTCAGAACATGAATCAGGCCGCATGTTTTTGAGGTCCCATCTGACCTGTAACTTAAGCATGTAGGAGTCGTTAATTGGAAATTCTAACTCAGGGAGTAAGGTGAAATTTCAGCACAATCTAAATCACTTATGCCTCATTCCCTTCCACAGAGATAGGCTTCCTGGTAACTTCCTTTATATTATTCATAGTTACACTAAATTTCTTAAAGAGAGGTTTTTTTTTGCAAGTCAGACAGTAATTTTAGGGAAAAAGTAATAGATGAAATACTCCACTGAAGATTTTATTGTAGATGTGAAAACAAAGCAATCACACACACACATAACTAACAAAAACACAAAACACACACATGTATACTCACTGTGACGTATGGCTAAAAAAGAATTAAAGTAGCCCAGTAAGAAGTATTTCAAAGTTTTGTAGAATTTATTTTCAACTATTTTAATGAGTTGTCAATAAAATTGATGATATGACTGAATATATTTCTACTTCATTGAGAAAATGTAAAAATTCATGTATATAGTATGAATTTATTATGGATTCAATAATAACTCAATTTGAATTTAGTCAACATTCCTGGTTCTGACCATATTAATGTCAGTTTAATGTGGTGGTTTAAATGTAGCATTTAGTCTTCCTTTATTCTTAAAAATTAAAGTCTGTTTATCCCCTTTAGAGAATATTTTTGCCACCTAACTCATGAAAGAAAGAACATCTTGTAAATCAATTTGTGTTTTGTGTCTATTGAAGAAGCATCACTGTAGTCCCAATAAAATCTTTACTGGGAGAGTATTCTATAACCATCACGTATATAAGTTTTTAGTTGATTGGATTGTTTGTTTTTTGAGCTTTGTAAGTTCTTTATAAATTTTGGACATTAACCCCTTATTAGATGTATTGGCAAATATTTTCTTCCAATACATGGGTTGTCCTTTTGTTTTTGTTGATGGTCTCCTTTCCTGTGCAAAAAAATTTTAATTTGATCTGAAAAGAAACTTTTCTTGGGCTTCCTTTTTTATTATGCATAGATGGAAATTTTTTCTGTACTATAAAGTTAATTTTCTTAGACTGAGGCTACTTTTTATGTATTTTATTTCTATATTTATATATATGTATACGTATCTATCTCTCTCTCTATATATATATATATAGTTAATAATACATTATTCTTTAATGTGCTAGGCACTATTAAACCCGTTGTATAGGTGTCCTCATAGTAACCCTTACTGTAAATACTACTCTTGTCTTCATTTTATGCTTGAGAGTCTCAGGAACAAAGCAGCTATGTCACAGCTTGAAAGGGGCAGTCAGACGCTAACTAACACTCTAAAAAAGTCTGAGTCCAGAACCCACACTCTCAACCTTTATGCTCTTTTTCCCAGCCTCATTTTTCTTGCTCAAAGTTCAACTTAATGCAAAAATTCAATTCAAGCCAGTTCAATAAATACTTATTAAGAACTATATATTTTTTAAAAATTAAACCATTATTCTGCCATAACATTGTTTTATACACCTATTTAACCTAGATGATGTAGGTTTCCTTGCCTTCTTTGGCTTTTCTATATGCATCTTAATTAAATAGTTTGTTTACATCTAACCTGTTACAAGCTTTGGTTGTAAGCTTTAGTAGTATTTTCAGAGAGATTTTTTTAAAAAATATGTAATGTATATATGCCATTCTAAATAAATTGTCAAGAACCTTAATATTTGATTATGTTTTTATTTATTTATTTAATTCTCCATAGACTTTCTGCCTTTATAAAGCAAATTTACCTCATGATTGGTTCTCAATCACCAGAGATTTGGCCCCCTAGAAAATCTTTGGCAATGTCTGGGGACATGTTTTGTTTTTATTGCGACTTCTTATGGAGAACTGGTGTCTCTTGGGTGGAGGAGAGTGATACTGCTAAAAGTCTTATAAGATATAGGACAGTGCCCCCACAAACAAAACAAAGCAAACAAAAATTGCCCAGATCAAAAAAATGTGGATAGTGCCAAGACTGGGAAAGTTTAAGTACTACTCTATCCCTGGGACCTTTTATATTTCTATGACAAACAGGAATGGATTGTTATTCAATTTTCCTTTGAGGGAAATGACAATGGTTTGATTGGCTTTAGTGTTACTCTACTCCAAAATAACTCTCTCCTCACAAATGTCCTGTCACCATTCCTACTGTTTCCCAGTATTTTAATTAGAATTCAATGTATCAGGTCTTTTTTTTTCCTTTAAAATATAAATAAGTTGATGATAATGTTGACTGACACAATATATGTGAAATTTCCAACCCAAAATTGAGACTTTAGCTCTCAATGCTTTTACTAAAATGTTGATGTTGTTTTCTGAAGTATATATCCAGATTTCAATCAATTATTAAAATTTTGTTATTCTATAATGCAGTAAACATATATGTAATATCTTAATTTCCAATCCCTTTAGATGTCATGTTCTGTTATTGAGAACAAGTTTTTGGTTGCTTTGAAATTGAGTTTGCTTTTTCAAACAGTTTGAGTACAATCGTCATTTAGTAAAATAAACATGGCTCCATTATCTCTTAATGTTTTCCTTAAGAAATATAAGATCAGATTACATCTCGCATACTCCCATTGGGCAGCACTTAAGAAGTGAGTAATATTTCTGTCTGCCCAAGTCAAGTAGTCCCAAATGTAAGTAATTTGCAAGAAGGCATCAGGGACTGTTACAATAGATCTATTGCAATATGTCACTGGAAATCAGCATATCCCCACATGTTTGAACAACAGCCAGATGGAAGTTTCTATCACATTTACTTAATCTGAAATACACATGGTAATTACACTAGACCTTTGATTCAAGACCTTATTAGTGTCTCAAGAGAAGTCAGGAAATGAGTTTGTCACTTGCAAACTGATGTAGCCATGACCCTCTGGGCAGAAATTACATCTATCACTGCCTAGACTAGGGTATTGCTACAAATCATATAGTACTTCAGGGAAGTAAGATAAAGTAAAACTTTGTTAACCTATGTAAGAGAAGAAAGCAGGTCCTGATTAGTCCAAAATATTACTTATTCTCTTGTTGACTTACGTTATTCCAATTATTTTCCCTCCAGTAAGTGGTAAGTGAATAATGTGCAAAGTAAAGTACATGACCAATGTCAGAAAATGCTGGATAGCAGAATTTATTTAATTATGGGTGAGTCAATTCTAACTGTTCTACTTCAGGTTTTTTACATAGTACTAAAGCATCAATAAACAAATCTGAATCATGATAGTATGTATAAAAAACATTGCAATAATGACTCTCAAAAATTGTTGAAGTTTATCAGTGGAGGATGTGGTTAATATAAGATTTCAACTTAATTTTACATATTTCCTTAACACTTGGAAAATTGTATTATGATTATGTTTTTTTATTTTCAAAGTCACAGAAAGAAATTTGTAAAAAGACACTCACAGCCTTCCAAATGTGTTCAAAGAATAAATGACATTTTTGGATATTTTGTTGATGTTTTTAAGGAAACTAATGTAATTAAGACTTTGAAATCCATAAAGCAGACTATAACTACAAAAGAGAAAAATAGATTTCTATTAATATAGGACTACATGACTAATGAGAAATAGTTAAGTCACATGCTTATCCTGAAATGACTTCAAAAATGTTATTGCTTGATCAAAACTCTATTAATGGTTATTACTATTGTGCTAATAAATTGCATAAGATTTTTTAATCTAATTAAAAACATAAAATCTTTTCATCAATAATTTATCTTCCTTTTTTTCCACTGTAAGCCAATAAGTATATACTACAAATATTTTGTAGCCATCTCACATTTCAGTTGAGAATTTCTTTAAGTTTCATGACCTCTTTATTTCTATTGACATTATTATGCTACTATCATTTCAAATTAAGGTAGACTTTGATTTAATCTTTATTGTATTTTTTTCCATAACCATTTAGTCCCATTACATTCCCCTCACACCACCAATCACCACACTGTTGTCCATGTCCACGAATCCTTTTCCCTTTTTGCTCAATTCCTTCCACCCCCTAACCTTCCCCACCCCCAGCCATCATCTGCTCTCCATCTATGAGTCTGTCTCTCTTTTGCTTGCTAGTTCAGTTTGTTCGTTAGATTCCACATATGAGTGCAATCATATAGAATTTGTCTTTCTCTGACTGGCTTATTTCACTTACCATAATGTTCTCCAGGTCCATCCATGTGGTTGCACAGGGTAAAATTTTCTTCTTTTCTATAGCTGAGTAGAATTCTAATGTGTAAATATCTCTCAGTTGTCTTACCCACTCATTTATTGAAGGACACTTGGGCTGCTTCCATATCTTGGAGATTGTAAATAATGCTGCAATGAACATAAGGTTGCTTATGTTGGTTCAAATTGGTGTGTTGAGTTCCTTCAGATATATTCCCAGAAGTGGGATTGCTGCGTCAAAAGACAGAGACATTTTTAACTTTTTGAGGTATCTCCATACTGCTTTCCACAGTGGCTGCACCAATCTGCATTCCCAACAACAGTGCAAAAGTGTTCCCCTTTCTCTACATCCTTGCCAGCACATGTTGTTTTCTGATTTACTGATGATAGCCATTCCGACAGGTGCAAGATGATATTGTATTGTGGTTTTAATTCTCATTTCTCTTATGATGAGTGACGTTGATCATCTTTTCATATGTCTATTGGCCATTTGTATGTCCTGTTTTGAGAAGTGTCAATTCAGGTCTTTTGACCATTATTTTTTTTATTTATTAATTTATTTATTAATTAATTTATTTATTTTGGTGTTGAGTTTTGTAAGTTCTTTATAAATTTTGGATAATAACCCCTTATCATTTGTATTGGCAAGTATGTTCTCCAATCTGTGGGTTGTCTTTTTATTTTGTTGATATTTTGCTGTGCAAAAAACTTTGTTTGATGTAGTCCCATTTGTTTATTTTTTCTTTTGTTTCCCTTGCCCAGGAAGATATATCCAATAAAAAATTTCTATAACCATGTCCAAGATTTTGCTACTGATATTTTCCCCTATGGTTTTTATGGTTTCGTTTCTAACATTTAACTCTTTAATCCATTTTGGTTTATTCTTGTGTGTATAAGAATGTGGTCTAGTTTCACTTTTCTGCACGTATCTCTCCAATTTTCCCCAAACCATTTACTGAATGATCTATTTTTATCCCATTGTATGTGTTTTAGGCCATTGGTGTATGTCCTCTGTCAAATATTAATTGACCATAGAGACATGGGTTTATTTCTGGGCTCTCTATTCTGTTCCATTGATCTATGGGTCTGTTTTTATGCCAGCACCATGTTGTTTTGATTACTGTGGCCTCGTAATATAGTTTGATATTAGGTAGGATGACTCCTCCAACTTTGTTCTTCCTTCTCAGGATCGTTGTTGCTATGTGGGGCATTTTGTAGTTCCATGAACATTTTTGAAATAGTTTTTCTAGTTCTGTGAATTACATCATTGGAATCTTGATAGGAATTGCACTGAATCTATAGATTGCTTTGGGTAGCGTGGAGATTTTAATGATGTTAATTCTTCCTACCCATGAACATGGTATGTGCTTCCACTTATGTGTATCTTCTTCAATTTTAGTGTCTTATAGTTTTCTGAGTACAGATCTTTTTCATCTTGATTAGATTTATTTCTAGGTATTATATTTGAAACAATTGTGAGTGGGATTGTTTTCTTAATTTCCCTTTCTATTAGTTCATTATTGGCATATAAAAATGCAACTGATTTATGGATTATTAATTTTGTATCCTGAATTCATTTATCAGTTCTAGTAGTTTCTTGGTGGACTCTTGATCAAAACTCTATGTGGTTCTCTACGTACAGTGTCATGTCATATGCAGATAAAGACAGTTTTACTTCTTCCTATCCAGTCTGGATGCCTTTTATTTCTTCTTCTTGCCTGATTGCTATGGATGGGACTTCCAGTACTATGTTGAATAAGAGAGGTGACAGTGAACATGCTGTCTTGTTCCCAATCTTATGGGCGATGCTTGTAGTTTTACCTGTTGAATATGATACTGGTAGTGGATTGTCATATATTGCCTTTATTACATTTAGTTATGTTCCCTTTATTCCAACTTCACTGAGAGTTTTTGTCATAAATTGGTAATGGATTTTATCAAATGCTTTTTCTGCATCTGTTGATATGATCCTGTAGTTTTTAATCCTTCATTTTGTTTATGTGGTGTTTCAGTTTTTTTTTATTGTTGTTCAGTTACAGTTGTCCCAATTTTTCCCCCATTTCCCTCCCCTGTACTGATCATGCTCCCACTCCCACAGCCAATCCCTACCCCCTTGTCCATGTCCCTGGGTCCTTTATACATGCTCCTTGACTTGGCCCTCCCTCTTCTTTCTCCTTTTATCCCCTTCTGTCCTCCCCTCTGATTACTCTCTGTTCTTTATGTCCATGTCTCTGGTTATATTTTGTTCTTTTGTTAGTTTTGTTGACTAGTTTCCACTTATATGTGAGATCATACAATATTTATCTTTCACTACCTGGCTTATTTCACTTAGCATAATACTCCAGTTCTATCCAAGCTGTTGTGAAGGTAAGAGTTCCTTCTTTCTTTCTGCTGTGTAGTATTCCATTGTATAAATGTACCAAAATTTTTTGATGCATTAATTTACTGCTGATACCACATTTATTGATTTGTGAATGTTGTACTAACCTCACATCCCTGGAATAAATCCCACTTGATCACGGCATATGATCCTTTTGATGTATTGTTGTATTCAGTTTGCTAATATTTTGTTGAGGATTTTAGCATCTATGTTTACCAGAAATATTTGCCTTTAGTTTCTTTTTTTTTTTTGTAGTGTCTTTATCTGGTTTTGGAATTAGGATAATTCTGGTCTTGTAAAATGAGCTTGGGAACCTTCCCTCCTCTTGAATTTTTTGAAATATCTTGAGAAGGAAAGGTGTTAGTTCTTCCCAGAATATTTGGTAAAATTATGTGTAAGGCCATCTGTCCCAGGGCTTTTGTTTGTGGGGATTTTTTTTAATTACAGCTTCAATTTCACTAGATGCAATCTGTCTATTCAGATTCTCTGATTCTTCCTGATCTAGCTTTCGAAGATTGTATGTTTCTAGGAATTTACCCATTTCATCCAGGTTGTCCATTTTCTTGGCATATAGTTGTTCATAATATTTTCTTAGAATCCTTTGTATTTCTTTGGTGTCAGCTGTTATTTCTACTCTTTCATTAATGATTTTATTTACTTGGGTCCTCTCTCTTTTTTTCTTGGTGAGTCTGGTTAAACATTTGTCAATCTTGTTTATCATTTTAAAGAATATGCCCTTGGTTTCATTGATCTTTTGTATCTTCTTAGACTATTTCCTTTATTTCTGCTCTGATCTTTGTTTCCTTCCTTCTACATACTTTGGGCTTTGTTTGTTGTTCTTTTTTGAAGTTACTTTAAGTGTAAAGTTAGATTGTTTATTTGACCTTTTTCTTGTTTTTAGAGATAGGTCTATAATGCTCTGGATTTTCCTCTTAGGATTGCTTTCTCAGTGTCCCACAGATTTTGGATTGTGTTTTCATTTTCATTTGTTTCAAGGTATGATTTGTTTTCTTCCTTGATTTCATTGTTAACCCATTTATTGTTTAATACCATATTATTTAGTTTCCATGTCTTTATGTATTTCTCAGTGTTTGTCTTGTGATTGATTCCTAGTTTCATAGTATTGTGATCAGAGAAGATGCTTGATATGATTTCAATATTCTAAATTTATTGAGATTTGGTTTTGTGTATTAAAATGTTTTCTAACATGTTCACTTGAAAAGTATGTATATTCTGCTGTTTTGGGGTGAAATTCTCTGAAGATATCAATTAAATCCATTTATATCTGTTGAGAAAGCATTTTTGTAGTCTCATTAAAATCTTTAGTGGGAGAGTGTTCTATAACTATCAAGTATAAAAGTTTGCTGTTGAGGGCTGTATAACTTGAATCTCTTGAGGTCTTTTTCTGAAGCCAAACACTGTGACATTGTTTCGCTCAGCCTTTTGAAGTGCATTTTTCAATGGTCCAGTATGCCCTTGACGAACAACAAGAAAATATTTTACGTCACTCCAATTAAGCCTTCTAGAGTTAATGGGAAAGGCAGAAGGTTAAATATGAACAATGACCCATAGAAACTCTGGTCCTTCAACCTTACTTTTTCCCATTCTCTGCAATAATACACTCTTGGCTATTGTTTTATTTGATCATCGGTTAGGTTATTTCTAACTAGTAAGGTAGTACTTATCAATACATTAAATAAGTTGAACAAGTCATTAAAATGTATCAAATATATACACTTCTTATCTTATAATGTTTGAAGATTGAGATTTAGCACACAGAAGACGCTGCAAACTTTTTAACTACTAATTGAGGGGACTTCTCTAGGGCACTGAGTGCATTCTGGCATATATTTCCTCCTCTACCAAGCTTCATATCTTATTAAGTTTTGAACATACAGCAATAATTTTTTTTAGAAAAGTATATTATCATTAATGAATAGATGTAGCTTAACACATAAAAAGAAAAAAAGAAGGGAAATATTCAGGTACTATAGTTGACGTTTTAGCTGTGGCAGCCAAGTGGTAGTTGAAGCTATATTACTCACAGAGGTAGAGGGGCCAACACAGACCTGAGAACCTAGGATGATAATGTGCTCGAGAGACCAGAGTTGTAATCTGGAATGGCAGAATTGTACCTGGTATTCCTTAAAAAAGCCAATAGCTTGGAAAGCAATTCATACTCTCTGAAACCTCCAATTGCTGGTTAAATTGTACCTATGAGAAAAATTGGATCTGAGCTATGCCATTTGAGGGAGTGAGTCCAGTTTCACAATACCTGTGCAACTAAGTTGAGATTTTTTTTTGTTTTGGTCAGGTGTTAGGAGATTTTTTTTTTTAATTTCTGTTTTTATTTGTGTCTTATTTTATTTTTAATTTTTTAATTTTTAAAAAAATTTATGCCTTCAGGAGCATATTTATTGTGTTTGATGCATCAGGAGCTCTCTGAGCTACAAAGGATAAAACAAAATCTTTCATTACAAACTGACAAAGGTAAAGGGCAAAACATTTTTCACAATAGCCTTAACCACGTGTTCAGAAATAGATCTGGGTTTAATACAAATAGAATAATTCCTAGTCATCTACAGCTACCTTTATAACTTCATATAGATAATGAATTAGACCAAAATGCACTATAATACTTGGTAGTCTTCAGGACCAGGATCCTTAGTACATCACAAAATACATTTTGATATCCCACAGAAGGAAGACTTGCAAGTAGGCATTTTAAGCATAACTAATCTACAACTACAGAGTTCTACTTTTGATAGCATTTACCTTTTTGGGGAGTCTCCCCCCTCCAAAAGGTAAAAGCAGAGAGTAGGATCAGAATAACATATACACAGAAGGCCGGATTGTAAAGGCTATAATGATTTGCGGCACAGTGAAAAGAGACTGTCTGTTTCTTCACCCTGCATATAAATGATTTGAATTATGTTGCATATCTCTTGGTTCACTGTCTGGCTATCCTGCCATGTTTTGCTCTGTTGGTTAAATACTGAGTGGCTATGCTTCCAACTAGAGGTTCCACAGGGTTGCAGCCTGTCAAAAGAGGACAAATTGACAGCGAAACTTTTGAAATAGTCAAAGCAGGACTTGTCTTTTAGGATGTCCAGATGGATGACTCCTTGACTGTTGATGTTGCAGTGATAGATTCTGGTGTGGAAAGTAACCTTTGGTGGCCTAAATGAATAATAGGATGAAAATGTGACATCCAGAAAAAACCCACCACCTTCACATACAGAACCTAGTGGACCAAATATAGTCAATCTCTATTCATAAATGTTATCTCCTTTAGGCCCAGCACTGCACTTAGGAGGAAGATCAAAGGTTATTTCAGCTCACTCCTTCTGAATTCTTTTAGCACTAGTGGTAACTTTGCAGTGGTTTTGCTACAGAATTTGTTTTTCTTCTGCTGGTGGCAAGTTTTCTTTCTTATTCTTCTTCAGGCTCTGGAATGGAGGGAATTGCTGGTCTGCATCTGAACTACCACTGCTGGTGCTGGGGCTCTCACCATTGGACCTTTAACTATCACTGGACCTCTTGATGGAGTTATTATTTGGAAAATGTGGCTGCCCACCTGGCCCACTTGCATGCTGTTATGGTGTGGGACTATTGTTCTCTTTGTTTTAAATCCAAAGAGCACTGGTAAACAATTTGGAAGGACTATCCTAAAAAAGAGTACCACTCAGGGTGCAATAAGAACAGTGAACCACACTCAGTAGAGTAAGACTTGCTCTGCTCAGAAATTATCTTCTCAGAGAAGATTTTCCTTAAAAAAAATTCCTAGGCTGCTGTGTTTAACAATGCTACATCATATTGTATTCTACCCTTCACCACGTACTAATTTTCTGTCTCTTGCATAAAACTCCACCTGATATGTTTCACATTTGTTATTCTCTCTATAGAATATAAGCTTTATACATCAGTGTTATTGCTGATTTTGTACTTTAGTGCACATTCAGAATCCAGAAACTATACCTAGCATCCAGTATGTACTCAATAAATATTTACTGAAATCATTGAATGAAAGTTGGAGCATAGTAATTACAAAATGTGTTGCCACCAATTTAAAAATGAGTTTTAGAATAATTTGAATCAAAGAACAAGATAATACTGAAACTTGTAGCTCTCTGTTTTTCATTATTATAGTGTAACCAGAAAGTGGCAAGACTTGGGACATAGGCAAAGAAAGAAATTGTGAAATTACATAAATTAGATTTAAAATAAAATTGGCTTTTTACTGGATATTTTCAAGTATTTAACCACCTAGTATAAGTTCCAATGTAAAAATAAGAGCTGAGAACAGTAAAAAAAGTTGATGAAAAGCTTTTGCTAAGGAAAAAAAGTGATTTAGTTGCTATCCAAATTTATCCAAAACTATATCATAGCTTATTAAGGGCACAACATGTATATCTGTTGGTGATACCCAATTTTCACAATAGCTCATCTGTTGATAGAATCCTTTTTTAAAATTAAATTATCAAGCAAATATCTGGGTAGAGGTCTACCCACCTCACCTCAAGGATGGGTTAGAGCAGTATATGGAGCAACTCAAGATACGATGATACAGCAGGTACACTTCAAAATTTAAATGACAAAAACTTTTTTCTTCCAGAACATTATAATCTATAACAAGAATCAAGAACATTAGTATAAATAATATGACATTAAAGCATATCAAAATACTGAGAGGAACAAAAATTAAACTTATTTATTATCATGTGGTCAGTGTTCACATTGTGGGTGACTCTATAAGAACACAAAATGACTGGTCAGGACACCATGATACCTTTTACCTCTGTCATAGGGTTGGCAACTATATATTTTTCTGTTCTGATCTGAAATATACTCATTGAGAATGTATTATTATCTTCTTAGAAGACATTTTACCTGGGTCTAACCTTTTCCATAAATGTATGTGCTCAGTCTAGATGTGATTAGCAATGCAGTTAATCACAACACATATAAATTGTAGAGACTTAGTCAAACCTAGGATACAGGGTTAAAAAGATTTGTCTTATATTTTACCTCATAAATAAAATTTAAATCACAATATGTATTAATACTATTATTATTGAGTTGATATTAATATTATTCCCATGTTCACCATTTATTCATTTTATCTTATTTTAAAAACTTATTTGTTTTTAAATTATAGTTCACTTTCAATAATATATTAGTTTCAAGTATACAGTATGGCAATTAGACATTTATATAATTTAAGAACTGACCCCCTCCCATAAGTCTAGTACCTACCTGGCACTATACATATTTATCACTGTATTCCCTATGCTATACCTTACACCCCTGTGACTATTTTGTAGCTACCTTTTTTTCCTTATTAATTCCTTCACCATATTCACCCAACCACATAACCTACTCCCATCAGGCAACTAATAGTTTACTCTCATATGTATGAGTTTATTTCTGTTAAGATTGGTTATTCTGTTTTTTTTAGATTCCACATATAAGTGAAATCATATGGTATATGCCTTTCTCTGACATATTTCACATAGCGTAATACCCTCTAGTTCTATCCGCATTGTTGCAAATGGTGAGATTCTATTTTTTGATGGCTGAGTAATATTCCATTATATATAGTACTGCATCTTGTTTATCCATATGTGTAACAATGGACACTTAGGTTACTTCTATATCTTGGCTATTGTATCTGAAATGCCTCTGTCTCTAGTTATAGCCTTTGTTTGAAAGTCTATTTTGCCTAATATAAATATTATTACCCCAGCTTTTAAAAAAATTATTATTTGCATAAAATATCTTTTTTTCTCCCTTTACTTCAGTCTGTGTGTGTTTTTCAACGTGAGGTGGGTCTCTTGTAAGCAGCATATGTAAGGGCCTTATTTCTTCTATATTTAGTCACACTATATCTTTTAATTAGAGCATTTAAGCATTTATATATCAAGTAATTATTGATAGATATGCAGTTATTGGCATTTTATTATTCGTATTTTTAATGTATCCTTCTCCTCCTTCTTCTTCTTAACAATGTATTTTTAACATTTATTATAACACATGTACAGTGATCATGAATTCCTTACCTTTTCACTTTCTGGAAAGCTTTTTATTTGTCCTTTAATTCTAAATGAAAGCATATCTGGGTAAAGTAATCTTGTTTTTAGGTCCTCATTTTCATCACTTTGAATATTTCTTGCTAATCTCTTCTAAACTGAAAAATTTCTATTGAGAAATCATCTGACAGTCTTATGGGAGCTCCCTTGTACATGACTAACTGCTTTCCTCTTGCTGCTTTTAAGATTCTCTCTTTGTCTTTAACCTTTGGCTTTTTAATTACAATATGTCTTGTTTGAGACTCTCTGTGCTTCCTGGACTTACATGTCTATTTGTTTCTCCAGGTTGGCGATGTTTTCAGACGTTATTTCTGCAAATAGGTTTTTAAGCCCTTGCTGTCTCTCTTGGTATTGCTATGATGAAAATGTAATGCTTGAAGTTTTCCTGGAGGTTCCTTAAATTATTCTTTTTGTTGTTGTTGTTCTTTTTTTCTGTTATGATTGAGTGTTTTCCACTCTCTTGTCTTCAAATTATTGTTTTGATTCTCTGTTTCATCATATATGCTATTTATTCTATCTAATGCATTTCTCATTTCAGTCATTGTATCCTTCATTTGTGACTGGTTCTTATTTATGGTTTATATCTCTTTGTGTAAGTTCTCATTGATTCCATTAATTCATCTTCTAAGTAATTGAACATTCTCATAACCAGTGTTTTAAACTATATAAGTTATATGACTTTCCCCCATTTTGTGTAATTCTTTTTATGGAATTTTGCCCTGTTCTTTCATTTGGGAATGTTTCTATTTTCTCACTTTGGCTGCCTCCATGAGTATTGCTATGTTTTAGGTAGATTTACTACATCTCCCAGTCTTAGCAGGGTGACCTTACATAGTAGGCCCAGTGGTACAGACTTCCTAGTCACCTGGCCTCGTGATCCAGGGAAGTCCCTTGTGTGGATCACATACCCTCTGTTGTAGTTGATACTTGTTGCCGTTGGCACATCAATGGGTAGAACTGACCCTCAAGTTGACTGGGACTACAGCTGATAAGTTGTAGTACAGGATCTGACCCCTCAGAGTAGGATTTGCTCAAATGGGGCTCTAGTGCCTGCTGACTCCATCCTTTGGGTATGTCATTTGTGGAGCAAATTGGGTGGTGCTCTGGTTTGATATGAAGCCAGCCACCAAGTGTGTTGGTTCTGAGTCCTCTTGGGAGGGGCTCTGATACAGGCAGAAGTCTGCCAATGTCTGTGCCTAGGCCAGTGCCACCCGGTAGGAACTACAAAGAGATTGCAGTGGTAGCTGCTTGTACTAGAATTGGAGGTGCCTCGGAGAGGCTATGCTGCAAACTGAGGCTGACTGCCACTAGTGCTGGGGGCAGATTAGCAAGAGGTACAAGTCAGCTGCTGATTGTTTGATATTGTAGATCTTTGAGAGATTTTAGGAAAGTACTCTGCATGGGCTGAGGTTGGCAGCTGGTGAGGAATAGCCACTACAAGAGGTTTGGGCTGGTGTGTGGGTTGGGTAGAGCAGGTTCTCAGGGAATCACCAGGGTGGGGCAAGTGTAATGGAAATGCAGACTTGTTTCCCACCTGTGTCTGCAGTCTGGGTGGTGGGAGGGCTCAGTGAAGGAACAATGGCACCTGCCTATTCATTGCATGTGGAAGGAGCTCAACAAAGAACAGTGGTGCTTGCCAGCAGTTTAGTCCCAGAGAGAGCTACCCCTCCAACACTCACTCTGAAGCCAGACAATTCATTTCCTCCCTGTAGGTCTCTGGTGCTTTCCAAGCTGCTTCCTCAGCTATGGAGCTCAGAGGGAATCAACCAGCAACTAAGTCTATACACAGTCCCTTTAGGAGGAATGCGTGGGAGTCCAGCAGCCCATTGTGGAATCCCTACTGATTTTCACAACAAGATATGGTGGGATCTCCTGTTCCCAGTACTAGTGGTCTAGACTGGGGAGTCTGAAATGGGAGTGGGTCACCCTCATTCCTCAGGGGGAACCTCCGCAGACAAGATAACCCTCCTGATTTTTAACTGTCATACTGTGGGTGTAGAACCAGTTCATTCCACAACTTCACCCCTTCTAACAGTCTCTGTGTAGCTTCTTCTTTGTATCCTTGGTTATAGGAGTTCTTTTCAGTTAATCTTCAGATGTTTTTCAAAGGTGGTTGTTCTATAATTTAGTTATAATTTTGATGTGATCATGGGAGGAGGTGAGCATAGTTTTTATCTACTCCACCATCTTGACCAGAAGTTTCCACCATTTAAATTTTTTGCTTAGTTATACTAATTACCCTTCATTTATGGTTTTTGTTGTTTTATTTTGAGATCCTTAAACTATCATTCTTAATGGTGATTTCTATGGCTATACTTGCATCTAATGATCCTCCTTCTACTACTTCTCCTTTATCACTTAAAAGCATATTCATTATTAAAATGCATAATCTACTTAGTTTTTGCCAGTTATTCTTTTATATAAAACTTATTTGGAATATCTACATTTTTATTTAACTCAAATTAAGGATCACCATCTTTTTAACCTTGTTTTCACACAAAATGTTATGAAAGTCTGAAACTGAAAAAAAAAATAGTCAAAGTATTCTTTCAGAATTTCTCCTAGTTTGCCCTGTATTCCGAGCCTAGAGTTTCATACCCTAATATACTGACTCTCAGTGTGTGATCCAAGGTTAAACAGCATGAGAATCATCCAGTAAAATGTTGACAATGTGATGTCCTGTGTCTCATCATTGACCTACTAATTTACAGTATCTAGAGATGGTGTCTATAGTGACTTTAATGCATAATATACAGTTATGCAAATTTGATTAAATATATTCTGAGAAATTCATTGCTGGAAATTTTGTTGTCGTGTGACTTCCTTGGTGAACTTACACAAAACTAGATAGTATAACCTACTACACACCCAGGGTATATTGTATAGCCTATTGTTCCTAGGCTACAAGTTTGTACAGCATGTTACTATACTGAATAAAGTAGGCAATTGTAGCACAATGATAAGTATGTGTGCATCTAAACATATCTAATAGAAAAGGTATAGTTAAAATACAATATAAAAGACAAAACATGGTACCCCTGTATAAAACGCTGCAAAAAATGGAGCTTGTGGGATTGTAAATTGTTCTCCATGAGTTAGTGAATGACTGGTGAGTAAATGTGAAGGCCTCAGACATTACTGTACACCACTGTAGACTTTATAAACATGGTACTGTATACTTAGATTACACCAAATGTATAAAATAACGTGAAAGTAAATCAAACATATGAGGCTGCTGCCAGCATAACATGGCACACTGTTTTACAGCTTTATTTTTATAAATAGAAGTACACTGTAAAAGATATAGTATAGTAAATATATAAACCAGTAACATAGCCATCATTATTATTAAGTATTATGTATTGTACATAATTGTATGTCCTATAATTTTATATACCTGATAGTACAGTAGGTTTCTTTATACCCACATCACTACAAACTCATAATACATTGCACTACAATATTAGGATAGCTATGACATCTCTAGGCAATAGGAATTTTTCAGCTTCATTATAATCTTATGGGACCACCATCATATATGTGATTCATTGTTGACCAAAATGTTGCTTTGAGGCTAATGACTATACACAGGGAATGTATTACTCTAGGAGCTCTAGAAACTTCACACACACAAGAATAAAGAAAAAGAAAAGGACTATTTGAATTGTCATAGAATTTGCTTTCTAGGACCCTCTACAGAAGTAAAATTGAGTAAAAACATACATGCTTCGTCTTCACAGCCTGCCATAGCAAGATATAATTCAAGTCCCAGATAGGCACATAAATACCACACAACAACCATGTCTTATGAAAAGAAAACTATTACTTTAAGGTAAATATATCATAATTAGTTTAGTGGAGGACCTGAATATTGTATACTCTTTAAGTCTGGCATAATAGGATTGCATTAGCACATATTGAGAAAATTATTGCAAATATTACAAATAGTAACACTAAGACTAATAAGCATTGTTAAATCACAGATTGTAATTAATGAACAGTAGGTGTTTGCTTGGTAAAGAAGTATTTAAAATATTTAAGTCTCATAAGAAATATTAAATATGTATGAAAAACCAATCTTTCATATACAAAAAGTAAAACTTGTAGTAAAATTCCAAGTTTTTAAAATTTACACTCTTCTTGATTAAATATTCCCCCCAAATTTTTGAAAGGTGGTGTGGTGGAATTAAAAACGTCCAAGTGTAGCATTGAAAATTAAAAGAAAAAAAGCATTATTATTCATTCATGATTGTAGGAGTCCCACAAATTATGATAATTGAAAAAGGCTTTCAACTAAGTCTCAGGAGTTTAGCTTTCTCCTAGGGAAATTAATGACTTATTTGTTCATATAGAACCATGGGGCATGGAATCTAGTCTAATTAATTATGACATTTATTAAACACGTGTTTTCATAGACATTATGATAGAAGTAGATGAATGTGGTTTAGCTACATAAGATTTTCAAAAGGTCCAAAAGGATTATTCTGAGGATTTGGCTCTGGTGATAGCAAAACCAACTATTTGAAAAATATGGGGACAAATCTTAAATGCATATATTTATTTCACTTTTTAAAATTAAATTTATTGTGGTGACATTGGTTAATAAAATTATATAGGTTTCAAATGAACAGTTCTATGATACATTATCTATTCATTGCATTGTGTGCCCACCACATAAAGTCAAATCTTCCATCACTATATATTTGACCCTCTTTACCTTTATTACCTCCCCATTCCCCTTCTCTCTGGTAACCACCATAATGTTGTCTGTGTCTGTGAGATTTTTTTTGTTTGTTTTTCTTGTTTGTTAATTCATTGCTTTCAGTTTTATATCCCATATGTGAGTGAAATAACATAGTTCCTTTTTCTGACTTATTTTACTTAGCATGATATTCTCAAGATCCATCCAAGTTGTTCAAAATGGCAATATTTAATCTTTTCTTATGTCTGAGTAATATTCTATTGTATATATGTACCACACCTTCTTCAGCCAGTTATCTGTCAAAGGACAACTCAGTGTTTTCATGTCTTGGCCACTAAATAATGCTGCAGTGAACATAGGGGTTCATATATCTTTACACTAAATGTTTTCAAATTTTGGAGGCAGATAGCCAGAAGAGGGGAAGCTAAGTCACATGGTAACTCTGTTCTTAATTTTTTAAAGAATATCCATACTTTTTTTCATAGTGGTTGTACCAGTTTACATTTCTACCAGCAGTAGATGAGAGTTTCTTTATTACACATCCTCTCACACACTTGTTATGACTTGTCTTATGAAAAAAGCCGGTAACCCAAGTCAATATACAGATTTAATGCAATCCCCATCAAAATTCCAACAGCATATTTTAAAGAAATAAAACAAAAAAATATCATATTTTTATGGAACTAAAGGTCCCAAGCAACCAAAGCAATACTGAGAGAAAATTAAAAAAGAATAAAGCCAGAGGTGTTACAGTACCTCTGTACTTCAAATTGTACTACAAAGTAACAGTAATCAAAACAACATGGGATTAGTCAAAAAACAGACACACAGACCAATGGAAAAAAAATGAGAGCACGGAAATAAACTCACGTGTATATGGGCAAATAATTTTCAACAAAGGCAACAAAAACATATAATGGAGGGGAAAAACACCTCTTTAATAAGTGGCTCTGGGCAACTGGAAAACCACATGCAAAAGAATAAAACTAGACTACGGTTTGACCCAGTGGTTCAGTTGACTGGAGCACCATCCCATACACTAAAAGGTTGTGGGTTTAATCACTAGTCAGGGCACATACCTAGGTTGTGGGTTAGATCCCTGGTTGGGGTACCTACGTGAGACAACTGATCTGTTTGTCTCTCATATTGATCTCTCTCTCTCTCCCTCTCCCCCTTCCTTTCTTTCTAAAATTAATAAACATATCCTTGGATGAGGATTAAATAAAGGAAAAACATGTGCTGAGGACCTGGACACTTCTCCCAAGAAGACATATAATTGAACAATGGATACAAGTTTATGAAAAGATGCTAAACATCCCTAGCTGTTTGGGAAATGCAAATCAAAACTACAATGAGGTACTACCTCATACATGTTAGAATGGCTATATCATATACTTATTTCTTGACAGCCCTCAAATATTCAGTTTAAAAGATTTATAATCCATACACTGAAGGTTAAATTCCATTAGTGAGGTTGGGTTTTGGGAAAAAAGAAAAGAAAGAAATCAAAGATTATGATTCTGCCTCAGAATCTGACATTTCAGGGAACTCCAGAAGAAAGATTTTTGGCTCTCATATTTCCCATGTCAAAAACTAAGGAAAGGCATCATCTTCTTCCCAGCCAAAACTCCCATCTGACTTTTCTTTTAATTTTAATGTCCCTTTGTAATTTATAAGTAATAAGAACTATATCTAGAACATACTTTTAAACAGTTCAGCATTGAGCTCAGTAAATTAATTAATATGTAATTGAATTAAAGATAAAAGAAATGGAAATATGTCATTTGAAAAACTAATTTATTCTATAACTTTATCGAATATCAGGTACTAAGTGAAGTATTGGGGTAAAGAGATGAAAGATATAATCCTGTTACCAATGATCACCATCTAATGAGGGAACAAGACAATTATAACTTGAGGAATATTAGGGGAAACATTGTGGAAGGGAGACATTTCAGTGAAATTTAAAGAACAAACAGGAACCAAGAAAAGACGGTGAGGTAGTATGTTACAGTGAAGGGTATAACATGTGTGCAATTATACATATAAATCATGGTATATTTGTGAGAATTTATCTTAGGCGCTATAACCCTAAGAATAGTCTTAGAATCCACCAAGGTGAACCAGTATCGTTGGTATTCTTTATGTTCCTGGAAAAAAAAAATTAAGTGAAATCTGATTACACAACCCATAGAAAAAGACATTTTTCATTTTTAATATTCAATAAATGTTTACAAAATATTAAAAATGTATACTAAATTAAATTGACCAGATTGTTAAATTCTAAAATAGGAATTTGATACCTCATGCTACTAGATTTATTTAGAACAAATATCTTATTGGTCTTATAGATTTGCTATGTGGTGGAAACTTTTTAAGAGGTAAAGAAGAATAGTGATCAAGGTATTACTTTAACCTTTGTTCTTCTCCTTAAAATATATAGACTCAATACAGAACACTACTTATATGAATCAATTAACTTTTTAAAACTAAATAGATACAGTTCTAATGAACAGAGTATAAAATGTTTCATGCAAATCTGACTTATATAGTGTTAACAGAAGGAAAAGTATAAATAAAAAGAGGAATATGAATCTAGCCAAAGGTGGAAATCAGATCAAGGGTGGAATAAATATCTTCTGTGATTTTTGGAATTTATAAATGTTAGTAAGGGTATTGGGTGTGATGACATTAGAGTTGCAGGATCAAAAATGTTCATAACCTTGCTATTTAATCATAGCCATGCAGACTTGAAATTATTTTATGACATATATAAATTAAATGTAAGTTATTTTAAAAGAAATATCCATAACACTTATAACAGATATCGATATATGTCTATAACCAGCTTTTAGCAAATAGACAATAAGCCCAGTATTTTGTTACATGGGACATTGGACTCACCCTCTCCTTTATTTTAAAAATACTATTACCATAAGCAATGAATTTCACTTGTGAAGTCCAAATAGTTTAATAATGAAGCTTGATGACACTCACAATATTAGGATGCTTGTGTTAGGGTAGGATAAGGAGCCAGAGGGGAAATAAAGGCAGGGTCCTCACCACTGCAATTGAACAAAGAACTTAATACAGGAGGCTAAATGCGAAGACATGTCTCACCCATTGACCCAGTAGCTCTGAGCCCGGTTTGATAAGGCTGCCAGGCATTCTGAACAACAAGACAGTGCAGGAAGCGGGGAGCTTGGAAAGTCTGTGTGTATCATCTCCACTAGCTGGGAAAACAAAAAATCTGAGACTGTGTATTCATTCCAAGGCCTGGAAGGGCGAATAGGAGGGGGCGGGCTACAGTGCCCAAACAAAAACCCATAAAACAACTTTGTTTAATTGCCTGCTCCCTGTCACTTAGGAAAAACGAACAAATAGAATCTGGAGCAAAATAAGGATTTGGGCTAAAAGACCCCTACCCATACTTACGTTTGGGTAGTCACATGTCCCCAGGAGAGCTGGCACCACATTTACCTGTCAATCAATATGTAAATTCTTCACCCCACCCCCACCAACTATGTAAGTCCTCAGAACAAAGGACTCGCTCTCTTGGCTCTTGGCCCTCTTGGTCCTTACTTGCCACACAGGGAACCCCTGGCCAGCCGGTCTCTGGTCACCCACGTGCTGGTCACCTGTCCTTTTGCCACTGTTGCTCTTGCTTTCTCATTAGAACTTGGCACTAGTGAACTTTGTTTGCATGCTAGTAGGCATGCTGATCTGTACTCCTTTACTGCACTGGCAAGAACTGAGTTTCTGGGAGTTTCTCCTGTAACACTTTTGTATGATCTGAAAATAAGAGTAATCAATCATATCTGAGCCTCATTCATATTGATGACCAGAAAGTATCTGAATAGCCCCTATTCTGAGGACAAGTGTCGAGGAACCTGTTAAGAACACAGAAAAAAAAAAATCAATAAAGGAGTTAATGAAGGAATTTTCCTGCAAAATATCAGCATATATAGCAACAGTAAATTCTATTCACTGTCTTAAATAACATTTCAAATGTCTCTTAAGACTTCTTCTTTCTTGTTGCTAGCATTTAAAAATATTAAGTTCATCTAATAATCTAACTAGAGACCCTTAGAGTAACCCCTGTTTCTACTATTTTCAAATAAATATTATTATTTCATATACAGTAAACTTCCCTTTCCTAATTATTATAGTCTCTAGCACATTTAGTTTCTAGGACAGTTTCATAACATGATTATACTCTGTATGTTCTTTAAATACAGTTTTGTTCCCTTTTGCCTGACAAAGAAAGTGTTCTCATAAATTGTTCTCTGTTTTAAGATATGAATTTAAAACACACTTGCAGAATGGATTAAAATAATAGTTAAAATTAACTTATTTTTTAGCATTCTGAATTTATTGTGTTAGGAACAAATTAAGCCATAAGTGTCATGATAATAGTAATTTCTGCAGAATTAATATAATTGATCATTTCTAAATGAACTTCATGGAATTATTTTTAAATGCTTATTTTTAAAATTTCCTTTTATAATAGAAAATATGTATTAATTTACATATTTAGCTACACAAGAAACATGAAACCTTAAAAAAGGCATGTTCTCTTATGCCTATGAAAAATATATTAAATGGTAAATATCAGTTAAATATTTAAAACTGTTGCCTTTACATTTAAGTAAACATTTAATTCATTCTTTTAAAATTCTTATTAGATATATGAGGAAAGAGATTATATAAATAAAAGAAAACAGATACAGTTGCCACTTAGCTCTCTTTTAGTTTTTTTTTAATTTTAAAGCCATTTTTTACCCTTATTTTATCTCTTCTTTTAATATATAAAGAAAAGAAGAAAAAAGAATCCTAACTAATTTGTTGAGTACACACTGCTATTTGTTAGAGACTGCTGGAGGCTTTGAAATATACCATGTCATTAAATATGTAAAACATACCAAGTATACTAAACACAGTTATTCCTACTTGAAAACAATGAGGCTTAAAGACTTATGTGATAGATTTAGAAGCATATATAAGAAAATGATATAGGATATATATATGTATATGTATGTATATATATGAAGTATGATATGTGAATAAAAATATAATATCATAAATTAAGTAATATAAATTTTTATTAGTCCTTATCATAGAGTACACACTTAAAATATTATTTTTTCTTTGTCTGGTTCCTTTTAATATGAAAGTATCTAAACAGAGGGTAAAATTTATAGAATCAGGTCTTGTCATTTCTGGATTCATAGCTGATTTTGTTCGTTAACTGAACTAAAATTGCTTATAAAAGTATATCAGTAGAAACAGAAAATCTGAATGACCTAAATATAGTAAGAAGATGGATTCAGTAATCAAAACCTTCCTAAAAGAAGAGTTCTGTACCAAATAGCTTCATTGGTGAATTCTACCAAACGCTTGAAGAATTAGTATCAGTCCCTCTCAAACCCTTCCAGAATATTGAAGAAAAGGAAATGCTTTCTAACTTGTTTTGTGAGGATTCCATTACCCTGGTACCAAAGCCAGATGAGGACACTAAAAGAAAAGAGCAACAACAATAATAACAAAAATACTACAAACCAATAATTCTTATGAATATTGATGCACACATACTCAACACAAATTGGTTCGAATTAGCAAACCAAAGTCAAAAGAATATTAAAAGGAATACACATCATGACCAAGTGGGATTTACTCCTAGAATGTAAGAATGGTTCAATAATGTTTTAAAAATTAAAAATCAGTGTAATATACCACATTTAAAGAATGAAGGAGGAAAATGAGCTCTCAGTGCACAAAAAGAAGTGACACTGGTATACTAAAACTATAAAATGTTGCTGAAAGAATAAAGACATAAGTAAATGGAACAGCATCTGTGTTCATGGATTGGAAGACCTAATGTTATTAGGTGTCTGCTTCCCATCCTGCGGATGTTCAGTGGAGAGCAAAACACATGAGAGGCTTTGCAGCACCGCAAGCCTGGGGAGAGAAGGAGCGTGCCCCCTCCAAGGAGGACACTCCCATTCCCAGGCTTCCAGGGTTTTTATTGAGGCTGGTTACTAAAGGTGCATAGAATTACTAACAATTGCATCTGTTCCTGGGGCAGGGGAATAGAGGGGTGAGAGAACAGTCAGATAATATTTACCAGGACAACCAAGAGGGAGGGAATGCTGGTTCCCCTTCAATGGCTGTGTTTGTGCCAAGTTCTGCATTTGGAACTCTGCTCTGTCACAGGTACACATGCCAAGGGGCTCGAACTTCCACATCACACCCTTTTTTGTTTTGCAAAGTAAGCATTAGGACATTATGCTCCTGGGTATGCATAGCACGTGGCACTGAGCAAAGACAACAAAGACAGATAATAATAATGCCAGCCAAGTTTATGGCCAATGCGACCCCCCATTGTCTGAGGTGTAGCAGCCCAGTCCATGTGCTTGGATCGAGCCAGTGTAGGTGGTTGCTCGGAGTCTGGAAGACATGATCTTCAGTGGCCTTCTGGAGAAGAGAGCTTGGAGCTGTTCTTACAGCTCCTGATGGAGCTGGGATATCTGGCCCTGCAGGTTAGAGGAGAAACGTCCCTGGAGGTGGCGTTTCACCTCATCCCAGGAATGCTGGCTTGTGTTCCACCTGAGGGGAGTCAAACAGAGCCTGCTGAAGCTGGGATTGTAGGTGAGCTGCTACCGGGTGACAAGGGCATCTTGTCTCTCCCTGAGCCAGATGATAGCTAACTCAATGGCTCTGAGGCAGCCACAGCTCCAGCGCAGTAGGGTTTAACCCGCTTGGCTGGGATCCATAGGTGTCCATGCTCTGTAGAAACACAAGCATACTCACTTCCCCACACCAAGAGCTTTGTGGGCCATTACCAGTTTCCGTCACCATTGACAGGGTGAAAGAGGACCAGTGGGCGCAGGCCCCCTTTGTCCTGCCCCAGGGCGAAATGCCATTCAATGGGAGCTGTGAGAGCGGAGTCACAATTCAAAAAATTGAGGGTGAATAGTACCTTGCATAATTGTTCTGTTGGGGTAAGGTGTTCTTCCCTACTCCCCTTTTTTGTTTTAAAAGGTAAGACTTCGGCATAGCATGGGTACGCTCAACTATTGCTTGCCCGGTGGGGTTGTAGGGGATATCCATCCAGTGTACAACGCCCCAGCATTCGAGAAATGCTTGAGTGGCTTGGGCTGTATACCTGGCCTATTATCAGTCTTGATCTGTTGGGGTTTGCCAAGGTAGGCGAACGCCTGGAGCCAATGGGCACAAATATGCTTAGTGGTTTCTCCCACATGAGCGGAGGCATTGAGCACCCCTGAGTGGATATCTATGGAAACATGAACATACCTGAGTCATCCAAATTCAGGAACATGAGTAATGTCTGTTTGCCAGATAGCAAGAGGCTTCAGGCCTTGTGGGTTAACCCCCAAGGATTGTCCCGCAGGCGCATGGAACTGGCAATCAGGGCAAATGAGAATGATTTCTTTGGCCTCCTCTGGAGTTATGCTAAACTCCTTACGCAGGGCTCGGCTGTTCTGATGGTCGAGCTGATGTGAGGCCTGTGCTTGTTGGAAAGAGGAGAGATAACTCACGAGCTGGTCGGCTTCCTGGCTGCCCTCTGCTAGGGGCCCAGGGAGGCCGGAGTGTGAACGAACATGGGTTATGGAAAGAGGATGCTGCCGCAAATCCAATAGCTGCTGTAGCGTGAGAAAGAGGGAGAATCGCTCTTCAGTAATGTTTCCTCGTACCTGAGCCTGTTCGAGATGCTGCACAGTGTAAACGGTGTACCCAGAATCACAGACTAAGTTGAGAGGGTGACTGGGATGGGTCTGCAGGGCTAGAACCGCAGCCCCAAGTTCCGCCCTCTGAGGAGTTGAGTGTCCACGAGATATAGAGATTTCTACTCTGTCTCTTCCTTCCAAGTGATTGCTGCCCTGCCAGTTCGTCCCGACTAGGGAGATGGTTAGTGCTCCCAGTAGGGGCGTGGAACTGACCTTCTGTGAGAGCCCCAAATGGAGCCTCGGGATATTTTGGAGCAATTAACAGCAGGTAGGGAGTAATTCACTTCTCCTACAAAGTCAGCCAGCGCAATTTGCATTTCAAGAGACTGACTTAATAAGTGCTGGAAGTCTTCCTTTCCCAAGGGAAGGTGAATGACTTGGGGATCATGCCCTCGCAGCTGCTGGGCTCTCCTACATCCCTTTCGGAGCAGCTCAGTAAGAGTTGTCAGGTATGGGCTTACAGTTCTTTTGGGCTGATGACTGAGGAATAGCCACTCTAGAATTTGAAGCTGAGGCCCTGACTGGGCTAGGCAGCCGGTAGGGGTCCCTAACAAGGGAAAACATAACATATGAGGTGAACTACTAATCCTGGGTCCATCCGTGAAAGCTGTGGTTCTTGAATAGCTCAATTGACTACCTGAATCTCAGCTATAGCAGCTTCGGTTAGGATCCGCTAGGAAGTTAGGTTCGGTTCGCCCTTCAGAAGATTAAAGAGATGGGTTACCTAATGTGTGCTAATGCCGAGGCTGGGCCTGAGCCAATTAGGGCTGGTTATTTCTCATGATGATAGGGAATGCCCCTAACGCCTCAGTGTCACCCTGCCGGGCTCCTTCTTTAAGGCAGCCCTCCATGAGGGACTGGAAGCCTCCCGGGCTTGAAGCCAGTGGCTTGACCTTCACAGGTATTAAAAACGGTGGGTCCCAGGGCAGATCATCTGGATTCCAGATCAGTCCTGGCTGCAGGGGCACAGAGGCAATGGTGCAAACCGAGGATTTGACCTGGATTTCAAGCTCCTCAACGGGGTCTTGGGGCACCGCATGCTCTGCAGCGTCCCCGCCGTTTCCCTCTCTCATTTCCTGGGTGCTTACTGAGGGCACTTCTCCCTCAGTTCGGCGCAGTATAAGGGCCGTCCGCACAAGGCTCCACGTGACACCCTGCTGCTGTGCTTGGCATGCCATTTGAGCTTCTCCCCAATCTTATCCCAAACCTGGTGATCAAGTGACCCCTGGTCAGGGAACCAGGGGCAGCGATCTTTGACTACCTGGAGCATGTCTATCAAATGTTGCTCCTTAACCTGACACCCTGCTACCTTCAGTAATTGGTGCAGTAAGTTTAAAAACATCTGCTGGTGCTTCCTTAGTGAGACACCCATGGTGTAGTAAAAGCAAAGCAAAGCAAAGCGCAAGCAAAGGAAGTGCGCAGCAAAGCAAGCAATCCTTCTCTGTACTACATGCCCCCAGGGTTCAGAGAATCCCCGACTCCTTGTAGGGAGAGGCTGGCCAGCCCCTTGTTACCTAAGTAGAGGCGTGGGATCTCCAGTGGGTCACGTTGGGGTCACCACTTGTCCATTTCTTCCCTGCGGGTGTTCGGCGGAGAGTGAAACCTATAGGAAGCTTTGCAGCGCTGCAAACCTGGGGAGAGAAGGAGAGTGCCCCCTCCAAGGAGGACACTCCTGTTCCCAGGTTTCCTGGGTTTTTATTGAGGCTGGTTACTAAGGGTGCACAGAATTGCTAGCAATTGCATCTCTTCCCCGGGGCAGGGGAGTAGAGGGGTGAGAGAACGGTCAGATAATGTTTACCAGGACAACCAAGAGGGAGGGAATGCTGGTTCCCCTTCAATGGCTGCGTTCATGCCACGTTCTACATTTGGAACTCTGCTCTGTCACAGGTACACATGCCAAGGGGTTCAAACTCCCACAGTTAGGGTGTCAGTGCTACACAAAAAGATCTAGAGATTCAACACAATCCTTTTCCATGTCCTATTAATATCTTTCTGCTGAAATTGAAAGCTCCATTCTAAAATTTTTATTTCAAGAGACTGTGTATAGGCAGATCAATCTTGAAAAAGAACAACAAAGTTGGAGGACTCACATAGCCCAATTTTAAAACTTACTTAGTAGCTGCAGTAATCAAAAGCATATAGTACTGGCATAAAGGTAGACATGTAGACCAATAGAATTGAATAGAGAGCTCTGAAATAAACTCTTACTTATTTGATTAAATGATCTTCAACAATGTTTGCCAAGATCATTCAACAGGGAAAGAATTATCTTTCAACAAATGGTGCTGCGAAGACTATTTATACACCATACATACATACATACATACATACATATATACATACATACATTTGGACCCCTGCCTCATAGCATATACAAAATTAACTCAAAATGGGTCAAAGACCTAAATGTAAGATCTAAAACTACAAAACTATTAGGAGAAAATACACAGTAAATGATTCATTAGATTTGGCAATGATTTCTTGGATATGACATGAAAAACATAGACAACCAAAGAAAAAATCAGATAAAATGGACTTCATCAAAATGAAAAAGTTTTTTTTGCGTCAAAAGACATCACCAACAGAGTGAAAACGCACCCCACAACATGGAAGAAAATACTTTTAAATAATACATATGATAAGACATTAATATTTTGAGTACACAAGGAACTTCTAAAACTCAACAACCAAAAACAAACACCCAATTTTAAAAATGGAAAAAGGACTTGAATATACATTTTTTACAAAGAAGATACACAAATATCCAATATACACAGGAAAAGATGAATATCACTAATCAACTTCACTCATCATTAAGGAAATACAAATGAAAAAGGGCAGGGGAAAGTAATGGGGAAAAATGGGGACAACTGTAACTGAATAACAATAAAAATTAAAAAAAAACAAAATGAGATAACACTTCACATCCATTATGATGGCTATGGTCAAAAACAAAGCAAAATAAAACAAACTAACAAAAAAGACAAATAAAACACCAAAAAATAATAGTGTTGGCAGTGAGGTACAGAAACTGGAAATCTTGTGCATTGCTGTTGAGAACTTAAAGTGGCCCCACTGCTGAGGAAGATGGTATGGTGTTTCTTCAAAAAATTAACTATATAATAAGCCTAGGACTCAGCAATTCCACATCTAGGTTGAAAGCAAGGTCTCAAACAGATATGTGTACATGATGCTCATAGCAACATTTTCACATACACAAAGGTGAAAATAACTCCATGTTCATTAAGAGATGAATAGATAAATAAAACGGGGCCTATGCATGCAATGCAATATTATTCAACCTTTAAAAAGAATAAAATTCTGATACACATTACAACATGGATAACCTTTAAAACATTATGCTGGGTGAAATAAGTAAGACATAAAAATGTATGATTTTACTTATATGAGTTAAATAGAATAATCAAATTTATCGAGACATAAAATATAACAGTGGTATCCAGAAGCTGGTGGCAGAGGGATATAGAAATTTGTTTAATGGGTACAGTTTCAGTTGGGAACGACGTAAAAGTTACAGAGACTGATAGTGATGATGGTTGTACAACAATATGAATATACTTAATGACATTGAATTGTACACTTAAAATAGATAAATAGGTCAATTTTATGGTATGTATATTTACCATAGTTTTTTTTTTTAAGTATGGGAGAAAAATCTAGACTTGATTATTTGCTATTATGATAAAGGAAGGAGGGAGATTTGCTGATATTTGTAAGTATCTGTTAACCGCATATGGTCTGTGCCTTTAACTAAAGTTTTTTCATATGCCTCATTTTTTTTTTTTTGAGGGAGATGTTGAAACTAACAATTTAGCTCAAAGTCACATGACATGTAAGTATCAGATGGAATACTTAGAATGCTTCTCTGGCTCCAAAATTTATAACCTTTCCAAGCATATATTGACAATTTTAAGGGGATATAGTTTCCTACATTCAAACAATAAAATAATTTTCTCTATTTAAATTCTGTTCATTTTGCAGATAAAATAGTTTATAATCATAATAAATTTGTGCTATCATGACCAACTAGACTTTCAAAAGCAAGGAAATGATTATAGTTTATTTATGATCATTAGTTTCATTCCCTATATGTACATGGTAATTCCAGAAAATTTATTATTTGTTATACTATGATAAAGTATACATATTTAAATTTATTTAATTACCTATATTTAATATCATTGTTTTTATAACAGATATAAGAATGCTGTAAGTTACTGTCATTTGACACAATGTCTGCTAGAAGCATACGCAGTAACACCAAGCATACAATGTTACAGAGAAAAACATTTCTGATAAATGTATTATTTTTGTAAATGTGTATTATATTCAGTTTACCAATTGGAAACCTGAGAATGATTAAGTCTGCTTGTCACCATTAATTATTAAGTATATCATAAAGTTGTCATAATCCACTGAGAAATAAATATTTAATAAATGTTGATGAACATGGATTTCTAATTAGAGATCTTAGAGCACAATCTACATATATAAATACACGGGGACTAATACATTACCATTGTAAATCACTTTCTAAATAAGTCACTTAGCCTGAGTAGCCTCTTTTCTTAGAAGATCATGTCAAAATAGGATATCAGGAAAAAGAGAAAAATTCTTAAAAGGTAACTAGAAGATGACATTTAAGAAATATTTTTATAGAAATGATGTCTATCTTTATCAAGACCTTTGATTTTCAAATATGTATAATTCTTTCAGATTGGCAAAAGATGGATATTTGTAGCACATTTTAATTTTTTACACACGTATTAAGTAGTACAAAATCATTATGGTTCCTTTGGAAAATCATTTTAAAATTTTCTCTTCTGAAGGTCCTAAATGCCCTATACATTTAATCTATATGCTACTTTTCATTTTCAAATGTACGTAAATATAACTAACTATGTATTCTCATGTAAAGCCTGCTGAAAAAGTGAGTTTTAAAACAAACTTAAGATGAATATTAATCAATTATATTTACCAAAACCATCAGCAACCAACCAATAGGGCAGAACTGGGCTTCATTTTCATTTTAAGTTCTGGCTAAGCAACAAGCAGAATAAAAACAGAGCGTTGGGGTTCCTCCCTGACGAGGAGCAGCTGTGGCAATTCTTGTTTAGTCGCCTCATCCTGCTGGAGACTAGGTCTTTTTCATCCAAATGCTAATTTTTTTTTTTTTTTTAGGATCTTGCTGGTTGGAAAACATTGCTGTTTCATTTTGATTAAAAGATTGAATTAACAGGAGGGGCTCAAGGGATATTAAAAACAAATAAGCAAAACAACAATCAAAACAATTTACATACAAATACCTAAGTTTATCAGGTTGAATGAAAAGAAATGTCTTTTCTCCTGAGCAGAGAAGACTTCATATAATATTTATATTATAAAGTGTTTAATGTGCACAAAATAAAATCTCTTCACAAGATGATGATTTCCTTTTTAAAGTGTTTAAGTCCTTGACAACTCAAATAGTCACAAATAGAATGGAATCTTCATCTGAAATTTGAGAATAAAAGTAAGAAAAGTTGAAAGAATTTGGCAAATAGATAATAACACGGAGAAAAGGACAAGGAAGGTGGTAAAATAGCAGAGTGTCAGGGAAACAGTGAGGATAACTCTGTACTATGATATTTCTTCTCAGCGAAGTTAACGGATCAGGTCATATGAAATGTACATCCAGACTCTACCTAGTGGTGCTGTACATCTCCTTCATTCCTGGTCAGAGGCAAATAATAGGACTTAGGGAAACTGCTGTAATCCTTCTTAAGGTTATGGTGGCATATTTACAGGTCTGCATGAATAGTTGGATGCTTTCTCAGTTCATCATTTATGAGTTGTATCACCAGCCTTGTCAATAGTTATTCCTCTAAGGAGCAATCATCCACATCTTAAAATCCTCTAGGACTACAAAGTCACCTTGAAACTGGCAGTTAGATTGACACTGCTTACCTGAGCCTCAACATGGCACTTGTGTTGTGATATAACCTTGAGTTGCCAGATGGAAATAGGGTCCAGTAGTAATTGGGAAAATCCAAGTGTTTGGCATAGCAGTATTCTCTAA